>VZUI01058720.1:0-15438 GCA_013401135.1 Cettia cetti
AAATGTAGTGCAGAGCTCTGTTGAATTGAACCAAAAAAAAAAAAAAAAAAACCAAAAAAAAAAAAAAAAAAAAAAAAACCCAAAAAAACCCAAGCCTATGAGCAATTACCATCTGCTTGTCCATTATTTTAAATGTGTTGTGGGCATTTTATTTTTCCTCTCTTTGTCATAGCCTATTAAGCTAGTCTGGCTCATGTCCACACTAAAAAATGCTGCAATACCACAAAAAAAATGAATTATTTAACTTCTTCGGTAAAAATATGAGATCATTATGAGGAAATTCCTAACACTATACTGTAATAAAATGTGAAAAATTTTCAAGTGCCTTGCATCTGATTTCCATTTAGCACCGTGAAACAAAATTCTTTATTTAATCATCTAAATAAGAAGGGCTTTCAATCTGTAGCTTAATTGTCAGTTGGCAGTACACGTGTTAGAATTTCTTCAAATATTACTTTGAAAGAGATAATAATGGGTTTTGTCCCGAAATGTCCCAGATGCATTGCAGTAGCAAGTTATTTTTTCAGAGAATCAATCTCTTTTAATCTATTTATTTCTAAGTGCATTCACTTTAAAATGTTCAGATTTAGTCTGAGATTCCCACAGCATTCTCCTGGTGAAACCATGTTTCCACAGTGCACTGCTTACTTGGTAAAAAACTGTCAGGATGTCCGGGCCCCAGAGAGTGGTGGTGAATGGAGCCACATCCAGCTGGGGATCCAGCTGGGCTCCTCAGGGTTCAGTTTTGGGGCTGGTCCTCCTCCTTGACAGCTGGATGACTGTGTCCAGAGAAGGGCAATGGAGCTGGTGAGGGGTTTGGAGCACAAGTCCTGTGAGGAGCAGCTGAGGGAGCTGGGGTTGTTCAGCCTGGAGAAAAGGAGGCTCAGGGGTGACCTTATCACTCTACAACTCCTGAGAGGAGAGTGTAGCTAGGTAGGGGTGGGTCTCTTCCCCAGGTAGCAAGTGACAGGGTGGGAGGAAAGAGTCTCTACTTGCCCCAAGGAAGATCTAGATTAGATATTAGGGGGTTTGTTTGTTTTTCTTTTTTCTGGTTTGTTGTTTGCTTGCTACTTTGTTTCTTTGTTTGTTTCTTTCCAGAATTGTAGGACATTGGAAGGAAGAGGGAAGTAGTGGGTGGAGTCACCATTCCTGGAAGTGTTCTAAAAACACCTGAATATGGCCTTTGAGGACATAGTTGAATGGTAAACATAGTGGTGGAGCTACAATGATGGCCGGGCTTGATGATCTTTAAAGTATTTTCCTTCTATGATTCTATGATTTTCCATGCTCAGTCTGCCCAAAAAAAGAGGTTTCTTTGTAGCTGAGTAGTAAATATCTGATGAGCAGCTGCTCAGGTCTTGATAAGATACGGAAACCTGAAAACGTGTCTCAATTTCATTAATTTAAAAGCAAGGTGCTAAATATTGGGATTGTATAGGCTGAAAATTCACAGTTTATCCAGCTATGAAACTGATAATCCCATATCAGCCATGCACCAGCTTCAGGGTGATGACACACATAAACAAACTTGAAGTGATTGTACACATAGTTTGGCTATCTTCAGCAAAAGTGAAAACTGAAACAGAATATGAAGTATTAATACCTTAACTGCATTTCAGTACACATTCTCTCTTTGTATAGGCTGGCCTTTCTTGGGTTTGACTTTTTTGACAAGCAGCTGATAAATTGGAAAGATATGTTCTATTTTGTGCAAATTTTAAAATTTTTTATTAAAAATTTAATAGGAATGAACCATTCTTTCATTCAGACAGTTGTTTGCGATGGTCTAAACCTCCCATAGCCCAGCTGAAATGTTCACCACATAGGTTTTAAGTAAGTCCTTTTCTAATTCAAAATATGCTCAGGAGCTGCAGCTCGAGGTTCCCAAATACAGTGTTATATCTGACCCTCTCATACAAAAACAGATTTTCTGAGAAAAGCAAATCTCAAATGAAAGAATTGTTTCCATCTCACAGTACTAGCAGAATTCAGCTTCCCGATACCAAAGGCTCAGGAAAGCATATTGACATCATATATTCCAGCTATTTGTCTTTTTCAGATATACCACCTATCTCAAACTGTCTGTAAAATCACAGGTGACAGGCTGTAGCAGAGTTATCTTCAACAAGGAATACCCCAATACATGATGTTGGGTTTTGGGTGGGTTTCTTGGTGGTGATGGTGGTGGTTTTTTGGGTTTTTTTACTGAAAAGGAGAGAGTCAGTTACAGAAGAAAAAAAAGTCTTGATTGGGACTTTTTAAACTGAGAATGTTTACGGTTGCCACAAACCTCCTGGGATGCCAATATACAGAACAGCATTGTGCCTGCATTGTTCAGTAGCCTTCATACAAATCACATTTTCAGAAAGAGCTTTACGGACCCTAGATCATCCATAGCACTTCAGGAAGAAAATGAAATTAAGACATTAGAATGGACTTAATCAGGACCACGATGAATATCTTTGCACCCAGATTTTCATTTGGAAGTTTAATATTTGCCCCAAGTATGTAGTCCATGCTACTACTGCTGTCAGTGAAGAGAGGTAGCTTGTAGTAGGGCTAATAATTTCATCCCAAGATCACAGTCTGAGAAATAAATCACTAATGCATCTTTATAACTGGAGTGGTTTTTCACTCCAGAGGCCCTCATGATGTGCCCATTGATTTCTTTTTTTTTTTTTTCTCCTCTGGAGATGATTTTACCTGACAAAGTGTACTCTTAAAATGGGAAAAGGTAGATTGCACCAGCCTAACCACTGAAATTTATCTTTTTTCTTTTCTTTTTTCTTTTTTTTTCTTTTTTTTTTTTTCTTTTCTTAATAAGAAAGTAAAGCAGAAGCTGTTTACAAATAAGCATTTACCTCCATTGCAAAATGAAGCCTGTCAAAACCACCTGCTTTCCTTCTGCAGTATCTGGATCTTGTCCCCAACACATATCTGGTATGATAGTTCTGGTTCCCTTAAGCTGTGTGTTTCTTGGGGAAACCAGTGAAAAGTATTTTCTTGCCCTGTTATCTTCCTCAAACACATGAACCTGAAGCACATGGAGAGCCTGCCCTTGAACTCACAGTCTGCAGCAGCATTAGCATATGTTAGTTTTAGCAGTGTTGGGCTCAAATTCTGAGTAGGTGCTCTGGCATGTAAACAATACAGGCTGATTCTCCGTGACAGTCCTGTGGCTGCTTCTGTTAGCAAAACACCCCCAAAAAACTGAATGATCAAACAATTGTCTTAAGGAAGGGTAGGTAAAATGGTATCAGGTTTTCCTATGAGATGAATGGTAACACCTCTTTCTAACATGATGCAACACTTTCATGCTGAATATAACAACTGATGATTTGTGCCTGAGCAAGTAATAAGAGGCTTAGCTGTGTGGAACTTACCATTCAAGGAGTTTTGTATATATCATGAATTCTGGATCCTGAGATACATTGCAAATCAGTGTGTTACACTTTTTGTCTTAAGAGCCAAATATATTCTCACTAAACCATAGCTAAATGTCTGTGTTTCTTTCAAACGACTGTTGTTCTGCTCTCCCTAAGGAAAACTAATTCCTAGCAGCAAAACTTACTTAACATTTGATAATCACCTGTACACATCAAACATCATCAGGGGTTTTGACAAATGAAAAAATGAGCATATTTATTCAAATATCATCCATGTGGCTCCTCAATTCTATTTGCATTTGAGGAACCAAGCTTCGATTTCCAAATGTAGCCTGGTAAGAATTTCACAGGAAAGCATTGCAAACAATTTATGAAATCACTGGGGGTTTTTATTGGCTGTGATTCCATTTTAAAAGAACATCATACCATTTACCCACATCATGCAGGAAAAAATACCAGGAAAATAACAAATTAAATCACATTCACAATGTCTCTACTTTAAATCATCCTCAAGTACTGCATGCATCTGAAAGAAAGCTGGGGAGCATTTCTACTAGAAAATGCATGACTAAGTTCAATTTTGCTCTGTGTGTGTGTAAGAGAAAGAGAGAAAACAGGCAATTTTTTTGATGACAGTACTGAAATATTTTACTAATTCAATGCATGAAGAAACAGTTATCTTGATAACATATATTCAGAACAAATACAGACAAGTTTCATATACAGAAGACGTTACATTTAGATCACAACAGCTAATTTCTAACAATGCTTATTCTAGCACAAAAAGCTTGGCAAAAAGATGTATTCAGCGGTACTGGCATGGTCTTTCTTGAGGAAGGAGAGGCTGGGAGAGATCTAAGCCAATGTATGATACTAGAAATATAGACAGAGGAACTCCAAAGTGATTAAGCACATGTTCTTATATTTTGTTTTATTCATTTTAAACACAAGAGTAGCATTGATAATTAATATTGCAGTCTGATTTCATATGGCTTTCTCTACATATAAATGTGAGTTCACAAGGTCAATGGCAAACTAAATCATTTACCCTCCAAATGTGAAGGCCCTTTGACTATTTTTTTTACTAACCTGTAAGGTCTTGGAACTGTGAGGGAAAATGACTGCAGTGTCTAGCCAACAACCTTTCTGTGTAAATAAAAGTAGTTATAAAAACTAAAACACCTCATTTACCTGAGATTGAACAGACCAGTGATGCAAATAAAACAATGTCATGAAAGACAAAAAGATATTCAGAATCCAAACAATGAACCATGCTTCTCTTTGGTCTCTTGTTTAAGTGCTTCATCACCTGCTTGAGTGCCAAGGGGAAAAGTGTGTGAGACAATGCTTCTGACTTCCACACGAGTCAAAGGTGTCTGTGTCCCCTGTTACCAGTTCTAAGTGGAAAGGGAAATAGATGGGCAGAAGAGAAGGGAGAGTGCCTTGCTCTCAAGTCTGTTTAGCATGGCTTAGGCACTTCAGGACCGTGGAATGACTTGAGGAGAGATCCACTCTCATGCAATGTACCAAAAGTTATGTCAGGCAAAACCAAGAAAAACCTCTCCAGCACCTGGGGATCATCTTCTGTCATATCTCTTATGGCAAGAAAAGGAAAATAGGAACTACAAGCTCACACACTTGGATGAACTCTCTGTCATGGTGGAAGGGCTGCTGCAGGTGTGGCCAGTTGAGATACAGAAGTGATGAAATAGCTGAGCTGGGAAGGTCCCACAATGAAAAGGACTCAGTAAACACCACTTAACAAACCACCTTCCCTTTCCCTCCTGCTTTGTGAGCCTGGAATGAGGTCTACCAGACCAGTATAGTGATCCTATGACCCTCTTCAGGGGTACAATCCAGATGTTCACACAGCTCAGGAGCTCAGCTCACAAGGGTAGGTTTCTGTCCTGAGTGCAGGGATTTCTTCTGCTTAAGAAATCTGAGTACAGTCTACACAAGATCCTGACTTAGACTGGTCATTCAATGCCACAGCTGCTGAGGCACAATTATCTACAACAGTAACAGTCTTCCTTTCTCTCACTTCTCATCTTCTCTGATTTCCTACCTTCCACAGATACATGCAAAACATGCACATCATCCTACCAGAGAGCTTATGGAAACAATCAGCACTAACATTCTGCAAGGAGAAATGTTAGGCAGAAAATTCTGATATTACATCAGGAACAGTATTTGGTTGGATGAGGAAGGGAATCAGTAATGGGGGTTAGGGAAAGGTCAGGAAGCAAGTGGAAGAGAAAAGCCAAAGTAAAATGGAAAAAAGTTATCTTCTCATTTGTTTGTTTGCAGAGTTCTCCAGGACAAGGCAAGGGGAATATATGAATGGGTGTGCTCATTTTAGCTCAGGCACATTTCTGCTGGTTCTACTTATGTATTAGAGGATGTGTGCCAAAGAGATTAATCAAGGCATTTCCTAAGTATTGATGTCTGTATGTCAGTGATCTAAGTAAGATCTAGTGACCACAAGGGACTGAAGCCAAGAGCCAGGATCTGCCTTTGAGCTTTCAGGGATGTTGGATACTCTGTGGTAGATCATCAAAATTAGCTGCTGCCCTTGTGACAGAGAGTTTTCAATTCTGTGAGATTTGAAACAGCCTTAAACAGCCTCAAATTACTCGTTCCTGAATTTGCATGGGGTGAGTAGGACACCCTTCCTAGAAAATGGTAAATTGTTCAACATTACCATGCTGTACCCAAGCAGTGAGTCATAGAGTGTTCCGGGTCATTAAAAACCTTAGGAGGGAAGCAGTCATCTTGCTTTAAATGGAAGTTAGAGGGAAAAAACTGACATTATCCAAATGAGTAAAACCTGCCTCTTCTTTCCTCTGGATAGCCCTTGGGAGCTTTTACCTGAAACAAGCCTTGTTCATAGATCCAGCCTGAAACAAGTTGTATCTTTATCAACTTATTCTGACTTATATATCAGTCTTGGATTCAATAGAAAGTTATACTTGAGATTATTTGAGAAGTGAGGATTATAACACCTGAATAAGAATCATGTGAGGAGCGCATACTATATTTATTCTCTTTCAAAATCATCTTTTCCTATTATAACAGATGCTACTGAAAGATAGAGAGCTTTCATGCTCAATTCTTTAACCACAGAACAGATTTCTTCTGCTTACCTGGAAAGGTAATAAATGTCTTTGAAAATATCTTATTCAGAAAATACTGAGAGGTTTGCCTAAACTCAGTTACACTGAACCAGTGAAAATAAGATCCATTGAAGTAAAATGCTTAATTTAGGTGCATAATGAACTATCTGATATTTTGTTGTGAGCAGGAGTACTTAGAAAATTTTTGTTGCTCCCAGGACAGGGACAAGTAATGCTAGTTTGGCCAGACAAACCCTGATTCTTCTGACAAGATTGTGAGACTGAGATGGCATGACACTCTCACAGCATTGACTACAGAGACCTAGCCAGATGCAAAATTTCAGGATTAGCTCTTCAGATGACAAGCCAGACACTTGATCATGTGGACCTGTGTTCAAAATAGTCTGTTTATGTACTGAATCTATGTAGGTATTAGCAAGTCAACATCTCCCATAGAATTTGGATTTTCTTATACAGTTATGTGATATCTACAGTGTTTCATTGAGGAAACAATGAAACCTGTACCTATGTCTGCAAAAGGCCACAAAGATAATGGTGAGAAAAAAAGTCTTCTCCCACCCTGTCAGTTATCAAGAGATACCACACACGTTTGTAATATTAATTAGCTCCTGCACAGCAGTAGAGAAGCATCCTGATTTTATGCCGTTACAGTAGGTAGAGTCTGAAACCTACATTTTACAGGTGCAGAATCTCAGTGGGGCAGAAAATAAGTGACCTTCCCAAGGCAATGCAGTAATTTAGCACATTAAACATCATGGATATTTATAGATCTGCCATGACTAACATTCAGGCTACCACACACTCCCACACACTGCAGGAAAGGGTGGGCAGGACACAGTCACAACAGAATGCTGGAACCCAAATGTCCAACCCACAAGCATTGCTGGAAACAGGATGGTTTAATATGGCAGAAAGAGAAAGATTGGTTAAACAGAGCAGCAAATACACTTGTTATTGGCTTCAGAGGGATTGGGGAGGTCCTCTACCAGTGCACTGCACACTCTTCTATGGTTTCAGCTCTCTGTATGGCAAGTGCCTGACCAATTTGCTCATTCAAGGTAAAGGTATGGCTAATTCCCAAAGTAACATGACTCTTGCTTAGATTCTGAGGCATTTAACTTCTACAGCATCTGAGGGCAGATGACTCACTTCTTCCACAATTCTGACTGATGTCAGCTGTGTTAAGTCATGCATGATTTACTTTCCAAATGATCTTTTATTTATGTTATGGATGGAATTAAAACAAAAAAAGCTCTGCTTCCATGGGAGAACTGAGATATCCCTTCCAAGAGCAGATGAGCTCCACAAAAATGGCTAATGTGATCCAATCAATAGGAACACTATAATAATGACTAATTATTATCAATAATAAAAATAAGATAATTTTAAAAAATTAAAGAGGCCACTGTTCATACTTAGTGAACACTCCTTCTTACATTGGATGGAAATGAGATTGTTCCTTTTCTATGCTTGATGTGCAGTTGCCTTATTTAACATACATAGTACTATGGCTTATAATAAAAGTTGTGTAGTCTGCAGCTTTTTAATCTTTACATCCATTCAGAGGCATCTACTGGATGTGACTATGTACAAAATTAAGGAATGGATGAGTCTTGGGGTGGAGGAAAGGGGAAGAGGCAGTCGGAGGGGAATGGGAAGCGAAGGGACTAGTGAGCAGTAGAGGGCAGAGGTGGGGAGGACTGCAGGATGAATGGCAAGATTGTAAATCCCCATTGGGCAAAAGAGAAATCCTTTGCAGTACTGTTTATGCCCATCTAACAGTCTGCAGCTATTACTTCTTGAACATGTCTTGCAGGGGCCCTGGTAAGTATTTGATGACTGTGTCTAAGATGCTCTCTTCCTCTTCCTCTTCCTCATCCCCACAGCCAGGAGGGATTGCCTTCTTTGGGCGTGTCAGACTCCCTTCAGCATTAGCTTCCAGTGCAGCCTGGGCCTCTGCTTCCTTTTCTTCCTTCTTCTTTATCCCATACTGCAGGGGAGAGATAACACATCATCTGAATCACAGTACGAGAAATAACACATCTGCTGAACAGGATGGCTGACGAAGCCAGCCATTGCATGCGGTGCCTCATATTCTGCAGTAAGAACATCACATATTCTCATTTTGCAATTTTACACAAACACTAAAAATATCCATAATAACAACCCTTCACTAAGGATAGCCCAGTGGATGGATATCCTTCACAAGACAAGATGCTGAGATCACTCAGAAGCAAGTACAGGGGAGAAACTGGGACTATGCAGCCGTGGGTCTCTAGTAAAGAGAATATAAACTCTGTGTTAGTGAACCATTAGGGTGGAATTCTACTGATGTTGACCTTTCTCTTATCTGTTAACAAGCCTGATACTCAGGTCCAACACCCGAATTTTTTTATAGATGTGGCAAAACTTCAGGGAAAAATCAGTTATCAACAGAAGAAAGCAAACAGGTCAGGACAGACAGGACAGCAGTAAAGACAACAGTTTTAGATATTCTCATGTGGAACTTATCCTATACCATTCAACCAAGTTCTCTTTGTATACATGCGACAATTTATTTTCACAGAAAATAAGCTGACTCATACTATTTGAAAAGAAGCACTCTGAACCCTGGGAGTGGAACGGGTACTTGAAATTTGCTACTTCCACTAAGAATTAGCAGCATGCCACTAAGACATTACATGAGTAACCAGAATCTTATTTTATGATATTACATTCAAGAGGCTAGATTTAATACAGGACTAAATGTAAACGCATATGCTGCTCTTTCCATAAGTGCTTGCACTTCAGAGATTAAGGTGATAAATAATTGAAAAAAAAAATCAACTCAAACTGTCAGATGCAAATCTAGAGCAAGAAGCAAACCTGCAAGCTATCCTCTGTATTATTGAATCATAGAATGGGTTGGGCTGGAAGGTGCACTTCAAGGCCATCTAGTCCAAGAAGTGAATAGAAACATTTTCAGCTATGTCAGGTTGTTCAGAGACCTCTTCTGTTTATTCAGATCAATTCAAATTTCCCAGAGTACTTCCATTTTCCTGATGATAAATGGAGGTCAAACTTTCTTGGTACTGTGATCGTGATGCAAACTCAGTAAGTGTCCCACTTCTCAGTGCCCAGCTGTGCTTTGAAGAGGACAGTTGTACATTTCAAGGATGCTTGTGGTCCCCAGGCTAAAAGCTTCCTGTCTAGCAGCAATATGCTTCTGCTTATCCTTTTTACCTTTTGGAAATCCACCTTCACAGCTGCTCACTCTCAGCTCCTCAGCCATCAGTCACCCCATAAGCACCTGCACAATCGCTTACAATTCATTTTGTATGAATACGCTTGAAAAGAACATTAAAAAAAAAATAAAATATGATTTCAAAAACACTAAAGAATTAAGCTGGTATGATGTACTCAGTACTTTCAAGTACCAATAAAACCTTACTGCTGAATAGACATGAATCAGATGCTATTTTCATTATTTTTCCTTTTCATTTTTTCTAAGCTTAGTAAAAACTGTTAATCAGTAAAACCAAAAGTGCACTGCTGCTTTCAAGACTTTCTGGTTTCAGAGGCCTGTTGGGTGTGACTTTTCCTCCTAAATATTTCTTAGCAAAGGCATTATTTTTGATTCCTTTCTCCATCATCATTTATATTTAAGATGACAGCCTGCAAAGTTAAAAGCAGTGGCTTTGAAACACTCTAGTTCTCTAAATCAATTCTCTCATGCCAAAATGTTCATTAAGGTTCATTTGTCTTACAATTTTTATACATACTAGGTGCTGGTCACACCTGATTTCACGGGAAAGATATTAAAGGCAAATGATAACTACATTCACATGTGAGACAAAGAAAGAATTTGACCAACTTGTAGTTACAGGGCTGCACATGAGGAGACTCAACACAGGACCAGCTACCACACAGATGGAATGATATGCAGTGCTAGATTGTAGTCAGTCTGCACAGCTGTATTATCCCCATTTTCCCTCTCAGGCCACAGGTAGATGTCTCCAAGAGATTCCCAGTGTAATTTATATGCAGACTGTGCCTTCCTTCGCCAGCTAGAACAGTAGTGGGGACAACATAAATCCTACAAACACATAAGTACCCTGCATGCTTTCAAATCCTCCATCTCAAAACAAGTATCAGCTCAAGATGTAGATGGTGATCGTCTAGCTCAGGAACTTGCTGAACAAACATCCAGCTCACAGGAAAGAGTGAAATACAATCAACCAGTTATGATAATTCAGTATTATCATTTAAATTTGGTGGTATTTTGTGATGATTTGCATTAACAAAATGTGTAAGCTCTGAAGATTCATAGGTGAATAAAATAGAAATACTTGAGGTTTGAAATTGTTTCAGAGGAAACAGAATTATAGAAAGGAAAGTCTTAATATAAGCAAAATTTTAAAATAGTGTCTTCACATGAAATCATTTGGGTGAAGTCAACAAATAATTTTTAAAAATATGACTAAAAATAATCTTCCTGGTGCTCTGGAAATATTTCATTACTTCCCAAAAAATTGAAGGATGAGAATAGTTACATTTTTATTCAAGATTCAACCCGACAAAATTTCATATCAGAAGTTGCATCATTGTCTTGGCCTTTAGTCATATATTCATGTCTTCCACTATATGCAGAATTATGGACCTAACCCAGGAAGATACTGGAACATTTTTAGTATGTGTATCCCCTTGCCACACCTAGAGTTACTACTCTGGGGCCACATGGAGATTGTTGTCATTGGGTCATGTTAGAGAAATGCTGCCAGCCTGGAGTCCTCAGTCATCAGGTGGTAGGACTACAAAAAAAATACCCGGGCCCTTGGCTTAACCCACACTCACTGACTGCATGTCAGGAAAAGACCAGATTCTGCAGAAAGACAGCTGCAATCAACGTGCAAGGGAGTGGTTTTTCTTGGATCAGATTTGGAACTGCCTACTTAAAAACAAGTGGTTTATCTGAAAAAGCTAAAGAACTAAAAAAAAGGAGGTTTGTGGGGGATACAAAGACAACTCAAAGACTATATGGTGGGACCATAGAAATCCATAGGAAGGAAACAACTCTTCATCCCAAGGTGTTTTGAGAGCTTGAAACTGGACCTCAGTCCAAGCATTACTGCAGATGAAATAATACTGGATGAAATAATACTGCATATCACATATCATTGAGCTTTATCTTCTGGAAAAAGGTTGGCATGTGAACTATAATGGTTACATCTCCATGGAATTTTACTTTGCAGTGGTTTTGCATAGCTGCAGGTAGTACTATGTACCAGTTTTTACATAGTAGAAACTATGTCTAAACAGCTGTGGCAGATACAGCCATCCTTGGAATTACTATTTTATTAACTCCTTACTAGGTAAGGTTTGGAAAGCTACTGAGAGATTTAAATGCTTATTCCTTATCTTGCTTCCTATGAAAGTTATGGGAGTCTATGCTAACAGCTCTGTCAAATTTCATTCATATTCTGAACCTCAATATAAAAAAGAAAAAAAAGTCAGCCAGAATTGAAAGCATATGGTTAGAAAAGACACTGGAAGGGCAACATGCATACTATTTTACCTCAAGAGATAGCTTGACCTGAATAAGTATTTTTCTTAGAGACTTCATCTACTGAAAACCTCTCACCTGCTCTGGAACTTAACAACCCCTTGCAATTAAAATATTTCTCCTCATGTCTACTGTGATTTGTCATGAAAAAACTTCAAATAAATCTGGAAAATATGCAGCTAACGATAAAATATTTATCTTTCATCTGTCCTTTTGGTCATTATTTACCAATTGTGCAAAGTTCTTATTTTTCTCCTCCATTACCAAAGAGAACATCAGCCCAATTTACATCTTTACATGGAATTTTCTGCCAAGAATATATGTAAGACAGAAATATAACAAGAGCAATACGTAGAGTTCAGCACTGACCTTTAGTTCCACAACAGTGGGAGTCCAGGGTACAAAAAAGACTCCCCTTTTATTTGATTTGTACAAACTTGAAAGTATTTCTACATGATTTCTCTCTGTGAGTGAACAGGCTGTCAAATACAGAAGGTGAGGGTGCTGAAACGCAGAGCCCCAAGTACACTGTTCTCACCACTGTTTAAAGCACAGAGCCTACTTTGATGTAGATCTGCCCAAAAATGTTCCCTGGGATTTCTTTTTCTTTTTATGCTAAATTTGGCTCTTTTTTGCTTGTTTGTTTTTGTTGGTCTACTTGTCTTTCTAATCAGTTCATTTATCCTGAGCTTGATAGAGAGGATAAGTCCCCAGAAAACTTGTGGGGGAGACTTTAAACACATATGAAAGAAGGACACACTCTTCATCTCTCAAGTAACCGATTTAAGTGCCAGGACTGCCATGCAGTGTTAGAATTACACAGACTGTTTCAGGCAACTCACACACACTGACCCTAGATAATCTCTGCGCTTTCTGAGGAGCAATGAACAAGGAACCACAACCTGCCACACGGGAAATCATGCAAATTTCAAGCTGTGGCATGGAGAGGCCTGAGAGAGAATTCTGGGTGTCTCAGCCCATGACACACCTGCAGGTGTGCGGGGGGTGTGCCTGGGGCCTCTGTGTGGAGTCAGTGTAGGTGTGGGTGTTTCCTTGTCTCTGCACACTGCTGCACAGCTCTGCTGACCCTGTCAATGTGCTAGTGGAAGACAGCTGATTAATAATGGAAAAGAACAAGGCAAAGTCTGGCAATTGCAGACCTAAACTACATTGTTCAATTGCGTGTGAGCCAAACAGGAGCACAGCTCAGGAGAGAGGTGGCGGAGAGAAAGAAAAGAGGGCAATTAAACTTCAGGTAGGGGACACTTGAGATGCAAAGGCAGGGCCTCATCTCTCCTGGAAAAGATGTTCTGAAACCATTTCCTTGCAGGTTGTCAGAGTTTTTCAGGCAGTTTTCCAGCAGCAGTTATTTGAAAACCTGGCTCATGTCCATTAAATCCTTTACCTCATCCAAGGTTCCATCTCCCCGTAAGTTCCCTGTGAATATACATACTTTGCTACTCTGTGCTAGCTCAGGCTTTCAGCTGTCAAAATCACAGCAATTCTTCTTGCATGACCAGCTTTGTTTCAGGTCTTCCAGTATCTCCCAGTTTGTCTCAGGGGGCTCCCACAGCAAACGCAGAGACCTACAGGTTTTCTCTTGCACCATAAACGCAGATCAGATGCAGACACAGATTTCAAAGGGCTCACCTGATCTTCAACTGCCTCTCATCAGGATCTTCTTCTGGTGACACTGGGTGAATCACAGTCTCTCCTTCTACCCCATGGCAATATTGCTACCTGAGATCCACATCCCTGGTTTCTGTTCCAATTAGCTGTGGAACTGCAGAACAGTGCTATGGGAATACCCAGTGCCTAAATATCCAAGAGTAGTGCTATCCTAAACAACAGATATGAAATTTGCTTTTCTGCTGCTCCACAACAGATGGAGTGCAAGATAAAGCACTGCTCTCTGCGGGAGATCAGATCTGTACTCACCAAGCCTTGTTTGTTTACTTTGGTTGAAAACAACATCATATCTGTCCACTGTTGCTGTTTAAGTGAAAAATAGAACTGCATCAGGTTCCTGGTTGCAGAAGCCATCTTTGAATTTTCTGCAAACACAGATCAAGGGGAATCATTTCAATGGTTTCAGGGAAGATCATCCCAGACAAAACTAGTTAAAAGAAAGGGATCATAGGAATATAGAATGACTTGGGCTGGGAAGGACCTTACAAGTATCTTCAAGTCACCCCAAACCCTATAGGCACGGACACTTTCCACTAGCCTAGTTTGCTTAGAGTCCCACCCAGTCATGGGAGAGAGCAGAGGTGCCCCAGCCCTCTAACCATCTTTGTGACCCTCCTCTGGACTTGCTCCAACAGGTCCATGTCCTTCTTATGTTGAGGATCCCAGAGCCAGACACATTGCTCCAGACAGGTCTCATGAAAGCACAACAGAAGGACAGAATCACTAAACTAGATCTGCTGGCCAATCTGATTTTAATGCAGCCCAGGATAGGGTGATTATCTGGACTGCAATTGCACATTGCCAAGCCATGTCGAAGTTCTCATCCACCCTCAAGTCCTTCTCCTCAGTGCTACCCTCAATCCATCCACTGCCCAGTCTGTATCTGTGTTTGGGATTGCCCTGACCCAGGTACAGGACCTTGCACTTGGCCTTTTTTACCTTCATGGGGTTTGCACAGCCCCATCTCTGCAGCCTGCCCAGGCCCCTCTGGATGGCGTCCCTGCCCTGCAGCACATGGACTGCCCCACAGAGCTTGGTGTCTGTGGCAACCCTGCTGAGGGTGCCCCCAATCCCACTGTCTGTGTCGCTGAAAAATGTGCTGCACAGTCCCAGTTCAATACCAAACCCCCTGAGGACATCACTGATCTCTGGTGACTGCTTGGACATTGAGCCTTTAACCACACATAGAATCCTAGAAGAAAAGGAGGCTACATTTATATGTCTCAAACACTGATAGCCAATGGCTGTGGAGCCACCCATGTTGGTAGTACCAGGCAAGAATTGCTGGTAGTAACATGTCATGGAAAAGAACAAGAAATGGCTGGAGATGGGGGCCATGTAGAGCTAAGTGCAGAACTTTTCCAGGACAAAAATCCTTGTTCTGGCTCCTGTAGATAAGCCCAACACAGCAGAACACAAGCACAGGAATGAGGTAAAAACGTGGGCATGGACTGTAAGGGGGAAACAAGACCACCCAAGACCCTTGACACTAGAAACTGTCCCTGACTAGAAACTGTCCCTGGTGATTCCTTCCTTCCTTTCCTTCCTTTCCTTCCTTCCTTTCCTTCCTTTCCTTCCTTCCTTTCCTTCCTTCCTTTCCTTCCTTCCTTTCCTTCCTTCCTTCCTTCCTTCCTTCCTTCCTTCCTTCCTTCCTTCCTTCCTTCCTTCCTTCCTTCCTTCCTTCCTT
>VZUI01058722.1:0-57088 GCA_013401135.1 Cettia cetti
TATAGCATTTACATACAGCCTATAAGAATCACTACATTACCATACTGTGTTATACTTTAAACCCTATAAACTACTCTTTGGACCCCTCCTTCCAAGCCAGTAGGGTCTGCTCTGACCCTTAGACTTTCGGTAAGGAGAAGGGCATTGTTTAATCAAGAGGGGATTACCTTCAGCTGGCCAAGCCATTGTCTTTTTCAGTTGTTCAGTAACTAACTGGCTTGGTATCTTAAACATCAAAACTTGCTTTCAATTCTATTTCACTTATATGTTTCATATTCTCAGAATCTTTTGCCAGAAAATCATATTTGTAAGGCTTTCTTGCCTCATCCTCCCCAACAGTACCTATTGTTTTTGACAAAACTGTAGGGCATGTAACATAAATATAAAACAAATGGTCAATTCATTTAATTGAATTTTAAGATTTCTAACTGCAAAGCTGCAACCACTAATGATCCCAGTCTGTGCTTTAGTCATAAAAGACAACAGATATAGAAGTGCTATACAATATCCACTGTTACTAGATACTTCCATGTTGAAAACCTGGATAAATTTCCCACTCCCAAAGTCTGCACCTAGTCACCTTGTGCAGGGAATGCTGCAGAGACTGTGAGGAATGGAGTACGGTCTCTAGTTCTGCAAGTGTGAAACAATGGCTGTGATGGTCCCAGCCCAAAGAGTGCCATGCACAGCTCTCAGGCTCTGTCATGCACCTACCCAGGGTCTGGGGACAAGACCTGGAGACAGACTGACTATCCTAGGTCAGGCTGTGTGCTTTTAGCTAGAACAGCACGAGTGCAGAGAAGTTTCATTTTAACGCTGTATCTGCCGCGCTCGTCACGCTCCTCTCCGCAGTGGGAGCCCTTTGCTGTGGCTGCTGTGATGCCGTGCTGGCAGGAACGGGGCAGCTCCGAGCTGTCCCTGCACAGGGACAGGCATAGCCCGCTGTCCCTGGGCCGTACAGAGCTGTCCCTGTGCCCGTGCAGAGCTGTCCCTCATTCCGTACAGAGCTGTCCCTCATTCCGTGCAGAGCTGTCCCTCGGTCCATACAGAGCTGTCCCTCATTCCGTGCAGAGCTGTCCCTCGGTCCGCACAGAGCTGTCCCTCATTCCGCACAGAGCTGTCCCTCATTCCGTGCAGAGCTGTCCCTCGGCCCGTGCCGAGCCGTGCGGCACCGGCAGGTGGCTCCGGGCGCTGGGAAATGCGGCAGGGACGGGCTGCGCTGTGGCCTCGCCGGGGAAGGCTTGGGGGTGAGCCCCTTGCCGTCCCCCGTGCACACACAGGCACCCCCAGGGCAGCAATTTCACCGTCCTGTTCAAACAGCAGGAGCAGGAGCTAAATAGTTTGGAACTGCTTTCTTGGCTGCACCACATGCTTCAGCAGGTGAATATCAGTGCCTTCCCCATTAGTTCAGCAGGTGCACATCAGTGTCTTCAGTGCTGGTGAATATCATCTTTCCCTTTTAGTTCACCGAATACTCTGATTTGGAAGGGACCCAAAGGATCATCAAGTCCAATTCCTGGCTCTCCCAGGAGCCATACCTGGTGCCTGAGGGCCTTGTCCAAATGGTTCTTGGACTCAGGCTGGCTTGGGACTACTGCCCTGGTGCCCAACCACCCTCTGAGTGAAAAAGCTTTTCCTAATATCCAACCTAGAACTCCCCTGACACAACTGCAGTCCATTCCCTCGGCTCCTGTTAGCAGCTGCCAGAGAGAAGAGATCGTTGTCTGTCCCTCTGCTTCCCCCTGTGAGAAAGTTTGACTGCAATGAGGTTCCCCCTCAGTCTCCTCCTTTTCTGCTTGTCTGGATACTTCCATGTCTTCATTTGTACCTTTCAGTATGTTCCTTACTGCCAGTTTAGGAAGCAAGCCACTTCCTAAATTATATATAAGAATGCTTTTCTGCTTATTAGCAGCCTCTGAAGACCTTTTGACACAGGAAAACCTCTTCTGACCTATTGCAGCAGGAAAGGGGTGGGAGGGAAGGGCCCAGTATGTACTGGAGTGAGCAGTAGCAGGATAACGAGGCTTTGGGTAAGAGCAGCGGACCAGCATGTTTGTCTTTTAGGCTGTGAGACCTGTCTTCTCCTTCCCCATCTCTCCTGAGTCTGATATTTGTTTATTTATAAACTGAAGACTGCCTATAACTGGGGATGTTGCTGGGAAGCTGTTTGGACAGTGGCTGCAGCTGTGAGAACATAGCTGCAACAAGGCTGAAGCCAGGAGATGGGCAGTTGTGGGTGTGAGAGCTACCAGCCCATGGGCCTAGAGCTGAGGGAAATTTCAGGGGAGATGCTGCCATTTCTGGGCCTTTCCACAGGGACTTTGCAGCAGGAGGCAATCACAAGGTGACACAGTGACAGACAGACACAGGTAATTGTCTGAGAACTGGAGTTTCTTGGCATCCCTGCTCTCACTGCTATCCATGCCTCTCAGGCAGAGACTCTTCTGTTCTTGTGCCAGCTTGCTGCCCTTTCCCAGATGTTTCCCTCATGCTGCCTCTCAGAGACTGTGAAACTTTTGGATAGGGACAGGGACACACACATGACCATAAACCTCCAGGGTTTGTCATATCCTTACAGAGGGAGAAACCTGTAACCTGTTACAAGACAGGTTTGTAGCCATGCTAGAACAAATCTCACACCTATATTATTTTAAATTGTTATCTAAATGAAGACTAAATCTTTTTGGCAACTTTCCACATGTCTTGTCAGATTAGAACAGCCTCAGATCTTTGAATTTTCTGCTATCAGACGTCTACAAGAGAAGTCCTGGAGCTACACCACAGAGCTGTGGTTGGTTGTGCCAGGCAGAGAGGCATGAATTCCTTGGGACTGATGTGTGCTGAAGAGGAACATACTGGTGGCCTTGGAAATCTTGCAACAAGAATAGGCCAGCCAAGTTCTCAAGGGCTGAATCTTTTGTGGATAGGCTGGAAAACAGTGACATCTTAGTGATACTGAGTTATCCTCTGGCCTCCCTGGTGTAGTGGAAACTATTTCTCAGAGGCAAAGGGTCTGTTTGTTTACTCAACATCATGTGGACAACTTTCATCTTCTTTTCCCAGCTATAGATGTGCTGTTAAACTCACACTTGGCAACAGTTAATGTGAAGATGTTTGACAGCCACTGGAGAAATCTGTTCAAGGGGGAAAATATTAGCTCAAAACAGGACTTCATTATGTCTTATAAATATTTAGCAGTCCTGTAGTTCAGCGAAATAGCAAGCTGAGTTATTTATTCTGCTTTTGTCATTTTAGCTCTTGAAGAAAGTGGTATGCAAGTTCCCAGAAGTGTATCATGGTGGCTGTAGCATGAAATGTCCATTCCATCCCCATTAACTAGAGCAGTATAATTGAATTAAAGTGGCTTAAAAAGGAACACGTTGCCTACTCTATACTTTTCACTTTGTCTCTTAATCACAGAAAGATTAGACCCACTATGTCAATCTTGGTTCTATTTAGCCACAGCCACAAACATTTGCCTTCTGTGAAGTCTTTGATAACACACTCACTCAAAGGTTTTCATCCTGCCTTAAAAGTAGGGCCTGGTGATGGTTGAGCTCCTGAAAATTTATCTTAGCAAGTTGAGTGGGATTGTGTGTATTAGCTACTGAGGTGAAAGATTTAGCATAGCAATAAAACCCTTCTGTGTTCTGTGTGCAAAGAGAGAAGAAGAACGTCCTAGGAAATCCTGAATGATTCTGGTAATCGCTTTTCAAAGCTACAAGATTACAGGGGAACCCAAGAGAGGCTAAAATAATCCAGCAGATATTTAGGATCAGGTTGTCCAAGGGTAGCTTGACTGCCTTGACCAGGCTGTGCAGTGAGATCCTTAATCTTTAGTTGCTATGTCAACTTTCGGTAACTTCTCTCTCTAATGCCATGGAAGGAAATCTCCATGTAGATTTTACAAGAAAAAAAAAAAATCTGTAGTCAGGGAGAACCTCTCTGTGATGGGTTGCAGTCTTGAACTCTGACAAATCTTTTGCTTTCCACGATTTGGCTGTGTAGAATTTTTCTTCTTTCATTCAATTAGAAAATTCCTTTCCAGTGCACACATACAATAGACACACATACATAAGGTTAATTAGGACTGAACTGTAGCCTCTCTTTAGCATCTTTGCTGCCTGAAGAGCTGCACTGGCTTTCTTCTTCTCAGTGCCCTGTTCTCCACATCCACACAACAGCTGC
Organism: Cettia cetti; assembly: GCA_013401135.1. Classification (NCBI taxonomy): domain Eukaryota; kingdom Metazoa; phylum Chordata; class Aves; order Passeriformes; family Sylviidae; genus Cettia; species Cettia cetti. The sequence continues at coordinate 4,189 of VZUI01058722.1, forward strand.
ATTCATCTTTGCTGTTGATGTTTAATTTACCTTCCCCTGATTATTGTGATCAAGAGGAGTTTCTCTCCAGTTGTACTCGAAGGCAGGCAGTTCTGGAAGAACCAGATCAATGCAGAAGAGTGGTTCTACTGCAGTCAAATTGACATTTCCATTTCTCTAGAAAGTATTAGATATTTTGGTCTAAGTAGATACATTCAGAAGATAATTGAAGGAATTATTTTGTTACAGATCACTAGGAATGTCATTTTGTTACTGCTGCAGAGACGTTTCTTTTAAAGAATAGCTGAAATATTTAAGGACTTGAAAGTTGGTTCAGCATTATTGGGTGCTTTGTGATATTCTCCAGTGATAGAGTGTGACATTTTTTCCCTTTAGAAAATAGTCAGTAAACCAGAAGTCTTAAACTGAGATAACTCTGCTCCTGCATGGATAGTGAGGCAAACTCATCGGGGTCTCTATTGGAACAGGCTGTGATGGCCATATAACATAGCCTTTTTACTTTGCAAAGAGCAACCTTACATACAAATGGTAAAAGAAGATTTTCAGTTCTTGTGTGGAATTGGTTTGGATTTGGGTGTCTGGAGCCGTGTTCACTCTCTGTGTGACAGGAGCAGTGTGGGGTTTTCCTCTGTGGCCCATGTGTGGGTGGCTGTCCCTCTCCCAGATGTGCTGGGGCAGCTGATCTCCTCCTTTGCTTTGGTCCAACCCCTACTTGCAGTTTCACCTGGCTAAACTTTCACCTGGCCTGGGTAATCTGAATCAGGCTGGTCTTACACTCCTATCTGCTGTACAGGGTACAAACCTGTTCCTAAATTATTCTGATAGTTTGGCAAATCTGCCCAGAAATGACCTTTATTAAAATATCTCTGTGGTGCCTCAAAGCTGTTGCTGAAGTGCACAGATACTCTCAGGAAACTGGTATTCTTTCAGGATCCTTCTTATGGGGACACAGGAGATCTCCTGTTAGGTAAAGAGAATATAAAACTTCCTCATAAATAGCAGTCAGTGATGCTGTTTCAGTTGGGACTGAGGTCTCTTACAAAGAATACACATGGAAATAGGGATCATACCAGGTCTGCAGTCTGGAAGTGGACGCTAAATAATTTTTCAAAAATCCCAGCTGCAATCTCCTCAAATCTCAATCTGTGTTTTTCTGGCTTTAATTTCATTCTGAATTCTTTTCCTGAGTACTTACAAAAATAGTTTTTTAATAGCAGCAGCCACAGCCAGTTCTAAACATGATTAGTTTATATGTTAAATCCTTTCTGAGTTCTCAGGGGAAGCAGATAACACAAGGTCTCTCTCACTTGGGCATTTTTAAAATGCATGAAATTCTACTATTTCCACTTATTTATTTTTAATCTGACAGTTCTGCTAAATTAGGAGGAGAGATCTCTGTCTCACCCCTTGCTTTCTTAATGCCTTGAAATCGGCTTTAATAAAAATCAGCTGCTGGGAGCCGCAGCTGAAAGCGGCGGAGCCGCCACAGAGGGAGCCTCCTTAGCGGACCCCTATGATGTCAGGATGCATCGAGGCGAGCGGAGAGGAGGCTCGGGATCCAGCCCAGAGCTCCGCCGGCGCTGCCAGCTCCCGCTGCCCTGGGAGAGCTCCGGAGAGCGCTGCCCCATCCCTCCCGCAGCCCCGCAGAGCCCCCGGCTCCCCGGCTCACCCGCCTGCATGAGGACCCAGCAGTGCCCCAGCGAGTCCAGCGGGGCACACAGTGCCGAGAACTGCAGCAGCAGTGGCAGCTCCGGGCTCTCGCCGGGCTCGGATTCTGACAGCAGCGGGGTGGTGTGTGGTGGTGGTGGCATGAGAGGCGTCCTGTCCAGGTACTGGAGCTTGGAGAGTCTTCACTCTGCCACAGGTAAGGGGCTCGTTTTTCCTTTTCCATTTTTTTTTTTTTTTAACTGCCCTATGATATTGCACTGACCTTGAGAAACCCAACCAAACCTCCTGGAAAAAGTATATAATTTGGAAATGCAGTTTTTTAGTCTTGAGAAATAACCAAAGCATTCAGTGTTTGCTAGCTATACCCTCTGCAGACTTAAACCTAAACCAAAACAACACCGACCCTTAATAGACTTCTTAAGTCAGGAGGGAAGAAATAGGCTTTTAATGGCTTTAGAAAGAGTGTGTAGGCTTCTACCTGATAAAAGCTGTCCTTGCCTATTGGAACATTTCTCATTTCAGTTTAATCATATAGAGCCAAACGTAGAGTTGATATTTCTCTGTGTAAATTCCAGTGTAGAGAGCATCACTGCCTCTAGAAAATGCCCAGGCGAGTGCTGTGCAGCAGATGAGGGCTAGGTAGGGTTGCACTGCTGTGCACTGAGGGAGGGAAAGGCAGTTTCCTGAGCCAGCTGCTCAAGTTCAGTTTTTGCTTTCAAACCATTATTTAATGTCTTTCTGAACCAGAGATTTTGGAGGCATGTTCATGTAGCCTGGCCCTGTTCTGACTAAGCCTGTCTGGGTCTGGCATTCTGGTTTTTAGTTACTGATGTGCCTGTTTAGGGTTTGAATGTCTGAACTGCAAGCATAGTAAAGAAGCCTTCTTATTTCCAGCTGATCCTAGCAAAGGAGCCTGGCAATGATGTTAACAGCCAATGACTGCTGAGCTGTTCAGCTGTTGTTTAGAGAGATTTTTAATAGAGCTGCAATAAATTAGTTCCTCTCTTAGATAAATTCAGACAAGTGCCTTCAAGGCCACCAATGACAGCTATTTCCTTAGTAAAAATACTCAGTGCTACCAGCTAGAATCAAGGCTTGGGAAGAATTCAGGGTGCAGTTCTGTGTAATCTGCTTTAGTCCTGTGTACTTTTAATTATTGAAAGGTTTTACCATTCCATCTGCTGCTGTAGATTTGGAGCTGTTTAATAAAATCTCCATTGCTGCTCTGGAGTCTCTGCTGAAGTGTGAGTAACTGCACAATCACACAGGAAGGGCTACAGCAGGGTAGCCACTCTGCCTGACTTTCCACCCTGCACACCACACCTTCTAGCTGGCCAAAAGCACTGAACACCTGCCATACATCCTGAGAGTCCAGGGACAGGGAAAAATGCTGAGGGTGAGATCAAGCCATTGGTGCTCTGTTTTGGGAAAGATCTGGGCATCAGGTACAAGATGATGTGCTTTTGCATTCTCAGTAGCATCTGCTGGCTATTTCCTCTTGTAACTGGGAGTGCAAATTAACCCAGTGTGCTCTGACACTGGCCTGAAGTTAGTCTGGCACAGGGTCTTTGTGCAAACTCCTCCTCAGAGTTGTGTGTGGGGTTGCAGCTGTGGCTCCATCCCCTCTGTGTCAGGGCTTGCTGTCAGCTGCCCTCCCTGGAAACATTCTTGGGCTTAATCAGGTCACTTGAAACAAATGCTGTACAGTGATACAGAAGAAGTAAGGTTGATAGCAAAAGCAGGCTCTGAAATTAAGTCTCTTTTTCTAAATGCTCTTTCATTTCTTGTTCCCAAGGCTGTGATACATGGTGTCATTTTGTGGATGCTACCTGCATTTAGCTGGATATACAGAGATGAGGAAAAATGGAATAGAAAATGGTCTGGAGACGGACTGAGGACAGGGGAAAAAACAAATTAAGTTTCATAATTCCAGTATTGATATATAATTACAATAATAAAAACAGATCACCACATTTCAGACTCCTTGCTGCCTCAAAGTACTTGTGGTAGGTGTCTTCTCATGTGCAAAAGATTTCTGAGCAGTTTGTCCCTAACTACTAACAAAATTCAGGTCAGAATTAGGATTAAACTTTGAGAGAAATGGATCACTAAGAGGAACTTATTTTGTTTTGATTCTTCTCTGTCAGAATTCTTTTTTGGTTTAAACTTAGGAAGCTGGGGTAGAACTGCACCTCTGCATCAACTTCATTTGCCTGTCTGAGGAGTGAGGCAGGATTCCTTTAAAACTTGTGAATGGTAAAATGAAATACACTGCTTAAACCAACCCAAAAAACCCAAACAGAAAACCCAAGGAAAAAAAACCAGCAGGAGCAGTAGCAGCTGGCAATGCATGAGAGAAGTGGTAACTAAAATGTGTGGCAATGTCCTCTCCTCAGAGGAGCAGGGAGCCTCCAGCATCTTTCCATGTGATACATCAAGGAGTTAGGGGGAAAAAAGAGTACAGACTGTGTGGAAACACTATGAAGTGCCCAACGTTGCACCGAAAATGGTCTGAGGGCTGAGTGAGTCTCTGTTTGAAAGGGATTCTGCATTTTCTTAAGGCTGGGTAGGTGGACTTGGCAGAGAGAGGGTTTTGCTTTTTTCCCCTTGTGTGTACATCACCTTCTCTGTAGGGATCTTCATACTGAGTCTGTTGGTGTCTACGGCTTCAGGGAAGATTGGAAATAAACCAGATTTAAATGACTGAGAAGTGGAGGTGAAAAGAAGGTGGGAGGTACAATTGGAATGCATCCATTGGAGTTTTGCTTTTAGATAATTTAGATTCCAAGGAAGTGAAAAGACAGAGATGTATGTGTGTTTGTGTATGCATACATTTGACAGTGTGTGATTTCAGAAATACAAATTGATATCCCCTGTATAGAAAAGGCAGAGTTTTCTGATGTTCACAGGAGCAAAAACTGTCTTTGGTTTGTTATCCTCCTCTGCAGTCAATAATGAAGTAGAATTCCTTTCAGTTTGGGGTTGACCTTGTTGTGATATATTGATCAAGGAGGAAGCTAAATGTGACAGTTGAAAGAGAAAAGACCTGTTGTTACAGCATAAACTTTTGTGCAAATGCCTTTTGAAATACAAGTATGCAAAAAACATGGTCCAGGCTTGTAGGAAGTGAAAAAAATCTACTTTTTTTTTGTATCAGTGCATGGCATTTCTGGTCTAAATGTCAATAAACACTACCTTACATGAGAAGGCCTTTCTCCCTGAAGCTAAAATATAAATGTGAAAATAGGGAATGCTTTGCTCTTCTACCAGGCTCTCCATTTGAGGATGCCAGAGGACTTTGCAAGCATCAGTAACCCTCACAGAGTGCCCAAAAGACTTCCAAAACATGATTTAGGGTAGTTAAAAAGGTATCATTTGATACTTGGACAGTATCCTTGCTATTTTTAAATACTTATGAGTGGTGTCCAAGTGTTTGGCCAGTGAAAAAAGGACTTGGAGCTGGGGTGGCTCAGCAATTCTGAAAAGTGGGCAGTAAGTATCTCAGCTGGCCAAAACCCCACAAGGAATCCAAATGAAAAGTCAGATGTGACAATGCTCCAGCAAGTGATTCAGTGGCACTCTGGGCACTCTACCCTGGTTTCCCAGGCGAGACTTTGTACCCCAGTGCTGCCTGTATCCCATTCATCACTGTTGTACAACTCCACTGAAAAGTTTTTCCTTTAGACTCTTTCCAGTTTCAAGCCTATGAGCAGCTCTCTTTGCCTTTCCAGCTCCTTTGTTGCAGGTCCAATCCCAACCTCATTAACACTTCTGTTTATTCTTTTTCTTGTCCAAGTTGGGAAGGACTGGAAGAGCAAAGAAAGGTAGGGACCAAGGGGGAATCCCAACCTGGAGGACTAGTGGTTGCCATAGTTTCCCTGGGATCCTCTTTGTATTTGTGCATATGTAGCAACTTAATTGTACAGGCTCCACTTCAGTGCCCCTCTGCACAGATTTGTGGCTCCTAATATGCAGATATGCTCATCTACTGCCCTTGGGAATATGGCCTTTAAACAAACAAGAAAACATGAAGCATGGGTGTGGAGGGTTGTTTTTTTTTTTTTTTTTCCTTCATTCAGAGCTTAAAAAGAAAATTGTGGGGTTTTTTAGGAAGGTTTTCTCCAAGTCATTCATTTCATTGTTGTGGCTGATGAGAGAGCCTGTAATAGAGCTGTGGCAAATGCTTTGAGTCTTTCTTGTTTGGCCAGAGATTTGCTTTTGAGCCCCTTCTTTTTCCTTTTTCTTCCCTTAGCCCTGTCTTTTTGGTACTGATGTCTTCAGCTGTGTTCATGGACTGCAGTGCATAATTCCACTGACCCTTCTTTCTCTAGGGTCACTCAGTCAGCAAGAGTTAGAGGTCACACAAGGGGAGATTGATTTAAGGTTCAAATTGCTTCAGAACACATCCAAAGGAGAGCAGGGAGGGAAAAAAGTGAGTGCCTCAGAGCATCCAGTGCAGCACGTCGAGGTTGTGTTTCACCCTTACCTTGGCAAATCCAGAGCTAAGATATTTCAGCTGGATTCATGCTTGCACTCTAACTTGTCCTATGTGTTCCCTCATGGATTCCATGTCACCTGCCAGAATAACTTCCACTCATCTTCTGAACAAATAATCAATGTATTTAAGAACAAACAAACAATAATCCATGCTAAATTAACTTTGATTTTTCTCTCTGAGTGGATTCATTTGTAATGGTGACTGGTATGGTTAGGTTAAACCTAAGGGCGCTCCTGAACTTTTGAGAAAGAATTACAAGATGAACATCTCTTGGTTGAGCTAGTGAGCTGCCCTAAAGCTTAAGTGAATATTTCTTAGTTGAAAATGCCTGTTCCAAATAGTATTGAGTGTTGCTTGACTGTGACTTGACATCCCATTCAAATAGTGAGGGCATCTATATTTATAAGTGGTTGAGTTCATTCCAGTAAAGGGAATCTCAGTCAATGCTAAATGTGTGTAAACTTGGCCACCTAACTCTTTTAGTACACGTACAGAAATGTTTTTTCCAGTCCAAAGTATCCTCTAGCACCATGCTTTTCCATTAAAGGGAATTAAAAATAGTGGTAATAGAGGTAGGGAGTCTAGTCATGTTTCTGTACCTCTATTTGCAGCAGAACCAGATTTTGTAAGTTCAGCTACTTTGGAGTTTTAATTACACGTTAATGCATTGGGGGTGTTCTAGTTGACTTTCCCTTGAGATTTTTTTGTTTTGTTTCCAAAGGAGTAAGTGCTTACTCCCATGTCCCTGTGAGGCACAGATTAGCACCTCTGCCTACCAGAGGTAAACATTCCCATCTTTGCTGGTGCTGTGTTTGCAGCAGGGAAAGATAAATCTTTGGAGCACTGTCTGTGATACTTCCCCAGGTGTCACAGGTACACCACCTTCATCCTTTTCCTTCTCTGCCTTCAAAACAACTCCCATGAAGAACATTTAGATTCTAATCACTGTTCCCTTTGCTGAGGAATATGACAACTTCTAAGGCACTTTTCTCAAAGATTCAGTTACCTTTAGAGCAGCCCTTCAGACCAACATTCTCTGGGATGTATCCAAGCTTCAATTGCTGCTATTTTTCTGCATGAAAGTGAAACACCTTTAAGTCACCTCATTACAATACTGCCAGCATCACAGCCCTTGCAGCAGGAAACGAGCATGGGCCAAGGGAGTAAAGGAAAGGAGCAATGAGGTGGCACCATGAAGCTTACCTGACCCTTCCTTTATTCTCTGCCTTTAGGTAGGCACCCAAATCTGGCAGAAACTTGAACATAGCTTTTCATTTGCATTATCCAGGTCTAGTTCATGTAGGTAAAAAAAAGCAGCAAAAATAGATTAGAGCATGTGCTGGCAAAAAGTGTCTATGCCCAGTGGTCACAGAGAATGTGTGTGCTTGCTGCCTACACATGAGGCAGCTTTGCTGTGGCTGCTTAGCAGTTAGTTAAGTTAAACAATGTAGGGAACAATCCTGCCTGTCCATTGCATGTAGCCTTTAAATTACTAAGTTTGTCTGTAACTAAGCTTATTCCCTTCTAAGGTCTTGTTCTCCAATTCTTCTGAATGGTGAGAAGTGTCTTTGAAGGATTAGAGAAATATAGCCCTCTTCTGAGTGTCAGTAATTGTCTGTGGAGGCTTCTAATTTAATTAGAATTCTGTCTCATCTCACAATCCTTTTGTGGCTTGATGTTTGTTTAACCAACTAACTAGTTCAGTGATTTGCTTAAAAGTACCAGGGACAGCTGAGTGTGCTGGACTGCACAGGGTATTGGTCTGAGCAGGCCCAAAGTCAGCAGGAGCTGTCTGTCTTCTTGGATACTGAATGCCTTCAGTGGCTGTGCCAGTCTAAAAAAGCTGCTCTAAAAGTGGTGTGTCTGCACATGAAAGCGAGACAGTACCTGGTGAAAGCTGATAGGAACATGGTTTGCACCTGGTTAAATGTCTTGGATTACATTGTGTGAACATCCAGGTGTTGGCAGCTCTTACTACAAACATCCCTCGGGGTGTATTTGCCTAAACAGGTAGAGAGTTTTGCTGCTGTTATTCTTAATCCCTGCTAATCAAGGAGCAAGAGATTTCCTGGTCTATGATGTTGGCTCAAATAAACCTTTTTTTTTTTTTTTTTTTTTTGGTCTTTTTGCCATGGAATACAGAGTAATTGCTTTGCTGGAGTAATTGAGCCATTTCCAAGTTGTGCTGTATCCCAGGGAGTGCTTATGGATGCTCTAATGCATCACCCCACGTGCAGCTGAATCCTGCCTTCTGTGGCCTCCAGCAGGATGAAGGCTGGAGAGCGGTGGTAGAATAGGAGGGAAATCAAGTGCTAAAGGCAGCTGAGTACACATCTGTTTTGAATATCCTTGTTCTCACTTTGTTGAATTATCTTTCTACCTCATGTTTGAGTGGAAGTGTGTGTGTGTGTGTATATATATATATACATATATATAAAAAATAGATATAAATTTATACATACACACAAGGTTATTCATTAGTTAAGTATAGAACACTCCTCAGGGAGTTTTCTCAAAAACAAGCATTTCTAGGTGTGGGCTCTAAATTTTTTTTTGTCTACCAATGGATAAGATTTCTTTCAGAACTGTTCTTAAAGGATCTGATAAATGCCTAAATAATAATTTGAAATCCATTTCAAGTTTACTGTTAAGGTATATGGTACCATCCTCTTGCTTTGGAAGGCAAATTATATGTAAGTATTTATAAAATAACTTGAAAAAGAATTTTTTGTGTCAAGAACATGATTTTTTGTGTCAAGAACATGAAGTAAATGCAGAACTTTGATTTTATTTTTATTTTCTTTAAAAGAAAAAAAATCATTATAATGGCGTTGGAACATTTCATGTTGAGAATAAAGGAAGCTAAGACTAATGATGTTTTCAAAACAGCTGGCAGAGATTTATTTCTATGTGGGAGTGAAATTGGAAGAGTTTCCCTTTTGGCTAATAGAAATAGTTTTCATGAGGAAGTTTTGAATTAGGCTTTTCTTTTTTTTTTAAAATGTAAGTGTGCCTAAAAATGCAGAAAAAAGGCAGTGAGCTCGAAGATTCAGTGTTAACACAAATGGATCTGTTTGAATGGGTAGGATTAAGCTGCTCTGCTCTCCCTTGGCCAATGGAATCTTTCCAGGCCAGGTGTGAAAAGCCCTCAGCTCTTTATGAAGCAAGATCACTTCTGGGATGTACATGTGAAAAGACAAACTTGGCATTTGGAACCTGCAGTTAGCAGCGTGTTGCAAGAGGCAAAGGAAGATCACAAGCAGGGCCTGTGCACCTGCTGGCCACAGCTCCCTGTTCTTGGAGCTGTCATTAACGTTATTGCTTGCAGGGATCTTACAAACGTCAAGGCACATACGAGTTCAAAGGAGGAGAAGCTGTCTGCATAATTACAGAGTCTAAACGGACCCAGCCCAAACTCTTTGGGAACTGAAGGCTCAGCTGTAGCAGGAAGGTGCAGCAAGCAGTGAGAGTGTCCTTTGCTGAACAGGAGCACCCGAGGGCTGCTGGAGCTGCTCCTGTGCTGTGGCTTCCCTGGCTGCCTCTCAGGGAAGGGCCCACACTCTGTGCACTGCTGGTGTGGGACACAGTGATTCTGGAGAATCCCAGGGGCCAGCAGCCCTGTGTGCTCGAGTTCAGAGTTTGTCCAACAAACACCTGCCTGCAGCGTGCAGCTGTGAGCTGGGTTCCAGCTGTGGAGGGCCTGCAGCTGGGAGGTGACAGCAGGGTGCTGCAGGCAGGTGTGCAATCCCAGAGTGGGGCACTGGGCTCTTCCCAGCCCTACACCAGGCAAGCTGCTCGTGTGGCTCCTGTGCAGGTTCTGCAGTGTGGCTGTATTGAAACTGTCTCAGTTTCTCACAATAGAGTGACCTGGATAAGAGAATGTCAGTCTGGATGCTGGATGTTTGAAGCACTGGGTTGGCTCAGCTCCTGCTGACTCTCAGGGCCCTCTCCCTGAGCAGATCTGTGTGTCAGCTTGAGGTCACTGATGGTACATCCTGCTCAGGGCAAAAACCTACTCTGCATGCCTGAAAGAAGCTTTGACAATAAACCTTTTAAGAGAGTTTATTATGAAAACACAGCGTTACTAATACCCTGAAAACAGTGGATTTGGATCAATTCAAAATGTGGTGTTCTTATCAGCCACAAAAGCCTGAATAAATTAAAAATATGCAGAACCCATCTGTACTGAAACTTGTTGATTGGATCTGTCATTTCTCTTTGGAGAGCACAAAATAATTTAATTTGGGCTATTTTTGGTCCCAATTCTGAGCTTCACCACAATCTCTATGCTGTCATAAATCTAGGGCCTGGCAGTCCTATTTCATGCTGTCTTACTGTCAGTGCTCTGCACAGGCTGAATTCTGGGGGCTTGGTCAAGTTTTCTTTTGTGAATCTAGAGTCACAGCTGGTGGTATAATGCTCACCTGTGTTCATGCTGCTTTTTCTGGCTCACTTGAGAGCACACACTGCATAGCTGGGACTTCTGCTTGGCCCCCAAATGCCATTGACCATCATCTTTGAGCCACTTTGGAGGAAATCTCCAAAGGAACTGTATGTAGGGCAGCTTATGCATCTTTTAGGCAGCCACTTGTGATTGTCTAATCCAGATAACTCCTCTGATCTGGAGAACTGAGCTTTCAGAAGGAAAAAAAAATGCTTCCAAGGGTAAGACAAAGAAATGTCACAGTGTTTCAAGCCTGTGACTTGCCATTTGAACAGAATTATTTAAAAATACACTGTATTAATTATGGCCAGGTCATTAGTCCTGACTCATCTGAATCATTCTTGATGTCTCTGAAATCACAAATGTAGATTAGTGTGAGCACTGGTGCATCAAGGTCCTGAAAGGCTGCTTGGCCAAGTACATGGGGTTTTTTCTGAATAAAGGTGGGACCTGCAACCTGGTATTCTGTCTTCCTTTCAGGTGCTACCTTTCTTTCTTTTAGTTTTCGTTTTTGAAAAAGGTACCTTGGTCACTAAGATTATTCCAATTGTAATAACAAAAACCAGAGGATGAATTATGATTTTTTTGGTAAATATAGGGAAGAGGAGAACCATTTGCCCACTTGTCAGAGGACCAGGCACCCATTCTTATGCTTGAACTTCTCCTGAGGTGTTCACTGACTTGCAGTGGCACCAGTGCTTTAACTTTACAGCTGACTGTGACCCAATTCCTTTATCATACTTAGCAAAGAAGGGGCAGTTCAGCAATTCCTGGGTGCTCACAGGGAGATGAGTCTTGGCTAAGTGCAAACTGGGAGCAGATTAGAGCAGGAATAACTTCTTTCAGTCACTTCCCAACCTTGTGAGAAATGTTTTTAATGGCACCTTGTGTGGTTTGCTGTGCTGGCTGGAGCATTGATCCTTTTCCCTCTCTGAGCAGGCAGCAGGGAGGATGGAATTTCCCCCCTGCACAACTCTACTTTGCAAGGAAGCTGAATTGCATGATTGACACTGATTTTGTTTAATCATCCTCTAGTTTCCAGAGTCCTGGAGAGCTGAAGCATCCTCTGCTGTGGGCTACTCCTGAAAATTTTACCTGCTGTAGAAGTTTCCAGTTTTGTTTGAGGGATTTGGAACAGGTCTTCCTCCCAGCCTGAATCTCAGAATGCTTTAGGCACCCCTGGAGATTGTCTAGTCCTACTCCAGTGTTCTCACCAGGATCACCTGCATGAGCAGTCAAGTTTGAATATCTCCAGGAATGGAGACTCTGCAATCTCTTTCAGGCTGTGGCTACCCTTAGTGTGTAAAAAAAAAAAAAAAAAAAAAAAAAAAAAAAAAAAGAAAAGTTTATATCTGAATAGAATTTACTGTACTTTGGTTTGTATCTATTTCTTTTTGTTCTTTTATTTGCCACCAGATAAGAGTCCGTCTTCTACACTTTCCTTATGAGGTACATATATACATTGTTCAGATCTCCCTGAGCCTTCTCCTCCCCAGGCTGAAGAGTCCAAGCTCTCTCAGCCTCTGTGTATGCTGGGTGCTTTAAAGCCTTTAACACCCCTGACCTTTAGCTGGACCCACTCCAGGACATCTATATGTTCTGTGCAGTCTCATCTGCACTGGAGTCCTGGCTGAGTTTAATGTGTGTTTTCTGGACTCCTAACCACCTTAATGATCATCTGGTATCACATCTGAGGCTTTATGTGTCAAATGCTTTCTTTGGCCAGGCAGGTTAGGAGATTAAATTTGTGTTCTGGAAACACAAAGCACAAGCAAATTTTTCCTGCCTTGGTCCTGAGGGCCAGGGTTTGCTGACAGTTGGATCATTGCAGGATTCACAAATTCCTTCCTATTGATCAGCTGAGCACATAGCTGGAGAGGAAGCTTTGAGAAGCCAAGACAGGTCAGAGCTGCTTGATTGCAGCAGATATTGGAACTGATGGTTCATTGGTGACATGTGCCTGTACAGACAGTGTTTGGTGCCTAAATCTCTGAAACAACATTTAACTCTTTTAGGGTACGAGTTGCATGGTGTGGGATATTCTGTTTGCTTGTGGTGGGGTTTTGTGGCCCCTTCCTGCACGTTTCTGCACTTGTAGAGCGTGCCAATGGGATGGGGGATGTGAACACCTGATCAGTGCTGCTTTTGTTTTTCTGAGAGTACTTCAGATACCAGCTGGACCATGGCCTCAGGCATACACCAGGCCAGAGTTTGGTGCACTTGTGGGAGGGATCTATTTGTACAAATAGTTTCTGTGAAGGTGGAGCCTTGTCTGAAGGATCCTTAGAAAGCACTGAGGCTGTGTGCTTGTCTGTCCAGCCTTGTAGGTGGTTTCTGCACTGTGTACAGACTCATTCAGTCCCCTATTTATAGCACTCCATAAGTAACAAGCCATAGCACAGAAGGGACCTGCCATATTGGGCACAACAGCCTACAGTTTTGTGTGCAGTGCTCTAATTATTAATCCCAGAAATCTGTGTGAGAGGCCAGTGTGCTTGTTAGAATGAGCTCTTGTGACTTAATTCCCTGGATAACCCCATTTAAACACAACATCCCTTGGTTGTGAATATCTTTTCTTGTTGCTCAGCCTGTTGTGCTCTCGAAGGGTTTTGATCTAACAATTTTTTTGGACAATTGAAAGCATTGCCATTAAAACAGGGCTTTCTCCTGGAAACACAGATCTCAACTGCTTTCTTCTTGACAAAGCACCTGAGGTAGCAAAACTTTGGGAGTTCCTTGACACAGACTCTGGAAATAGGTAGGAATGCTGTGAGGAAAGGGGGTTTGGCAATCACTAACTGTGTGCCCTCTGTGGCAGGCAGGCACATTACCTACATTCCTGCTCTGTTTTCCTCTCCTGTAAAACCTAAATAAGAGGGGGTTGTGTGGGTTGCTAAGTGCTGTCTGTAAGATAATCAAAAGGCAAACAGAGCTGGGTCATAGACCAAAACATTGCTTCAAGTACCTTACAAGGGCCACAGAAAGGGTTTGAACTCTGCTGCAGGTTGGAATTTCCTGCTCCCTGCATAGCTCTGATTCAGGATCTCAGAGTCCTGTGCTGGAAGTGTTTTAGTGGGTTGTTCACTGATTTAATATTTTAAGTGGATTGATGTTAAAATCCTGGGCATTTCACACACTGTGTGGTTCTGGAATGATGTTACAGTGCAGCAAGAAGAGCAAGGTGCCTTTGTTTTGTCTTATAACATGGAGTGTGTTCCAGGCCAGGCTGGACAGGGTCCTGGGCAGCCTGACCTAACTGGTGGCATCCCTGCCTATGGCAACAGGGTGGAGCTAGGGGAGCTTGAAGGTCCTTTCCATCCCAACCCAGTCTGTGATGATTCTATGGTAAGGCAGCAACTGACAGAAGGACCTCAGGTCATGTTCTGCACTGTGATGGGGTTTCTGCAGTGAGTGAAGCTGTTTGCAGTGCTCTACAGGAGTCCTTCCTGCTGTGTGAACCTCACTTGGCTAGGAGAAGAAAAATCTTTCTGAAGTGACTTAAGTTGTCTTTCTTTGTTTATGGCAGTCCTCTATTTTTAAAGCAGGGCTAATGAAATAAAAGGAGTGTAAGAACCTCAGCTCTTTAAAAAGGAGGATGGGAAACAAAATTTAAGCCTTTCTTCATCAGTAGTTAATGCTCAGCTGTCTGGCTCTGTGTTGAAGAACTCAGGGTGAAGCTAGGCAGCTGGTTCCCTGCCTTCTGCAGCAGGAGAGAGCACGGGGGCAGAAATGAGATTGAGAGCACTGGTATCCCAAAGGGTCCCTGTTAATTCTTCTCTGAGTGTTTGCCCACAGCCATCAGGAAGGAGTTGGGTTTAAATGCAGTGCAGCAGAACACCCTCTAGTCATGTGTCTCTTCCTTCTCTGTTTGTTGAAGTCAAATGTCTATATTTGGCACATCCTAGGCTGTTGTCATGGAAATGGTTGTATTGACACATCCACAGTAGAGCAGCTTTGTTCTGTGCTGAAGGATCAGAAGGACGATGGGTGAGAAAGGAAGAGGCCTCTTCTCAGCACTCAGGAGTACATAATATCCCTTCTTCAGCTTCTTCACTCCAGTTGGAAGGCACAGAGCTGTTGAATGAGATGTTTTGAGCTAATACTGAAAGAATTGTGTAGGACAATACTCAATTATGGACAGAGAGCATTACTGAACATTACAAAATATAGGATCTCCAGCTACAATAGCTCATATATATACCTTATATAATATGATACAATACCTCATATAGAGCTGTGTGCTACTGCTTAGCACCAGTGCAGAGCAGCAACATCTCTGCCCAGTCCTTTTTACCCTGTATTTCTAGTTCGTGGGAGATCTTGTGTGTACCTAATATTTTGAAAATGGTAGGAAAGAAGGCATCCATTTGAACATTGTAGCTGGAAATGTCAGGGACTGAAGCCAGATATTTCCCACTGACCACAGGGAAAAGAGGAGTATTTGAAGAGTTAATGAAGATGAACTTAGAGAGAAGTGAGTAATATTGGTAGCTTTCACTCCTGGTGTCCTTTCTGCTGCTGCCAGGCCACCCTGCATTTTTCCCAAGACAGGTCCTCTGCTGTGAGAAGGGGAAGGAATAAAAAAAAGAATGTTGGCTCTATTTGCCTCAGATCAGAGTGTTTTCACAGCCTGTTGCTACAGGGAGCTTCTCAGCTTCATGCCAAGAGGAGTCAGAAGATGAGGAACTTCAGAGCAGCGAGGGCAGCCACATCTCGGAACTGAGCTCTGCAGGGTTCCTTCCTCTAGCGCCTGCGTCTGTGGGAGGAGTTCCTCCCCCTCCTGTGCATCTTGAACGTGGTGGGAGATGATTTCAGTGCATTCCATCAGACATTTGCTGGGTTTGGTGCTCTCTGTTAGGCGTGCACATAGAGGCTGGTGGGTGCTCAGTGAGAGCCACGCTGTCTCTAATGCAGCCTGTGTATCCAGCGTGAGCCAAACATCACCCCAGCCTGACTGCAGGTGAGGGAGGTCTGCTGTGGCTGCACTGACAAAAAGTTCCACCTCTCACAATGGCCTGGGCAGATTAGACAGAATGCAAGGAAAAAGAGCTCCTGTCCCTGCACTGCAACTGAACCAAGCACTCCAGGTGCCCCTGTAGGAAGTCAGGGCAGGACTTGCCCAGAATCCACCACTTTCAGGAGTTTTGATGGATTTAATCTTTTGAGATTTCAGGAATGTTTATTGGTTTATCAACTTCCTAGATACTGTAGTGTATGAACAATACATGTAAGGGTCATAAATGTATTTGTAATTAGTGCTTCCCAAACTCCAAGCTTTCTAATTGTCCATTGCATATTTGAATTTAAAAATATAGTTAAGCAAAACAAAAAATGTTGATTTTCTTTTTTAAAGGTTCGATGCAAACATCTGTTTCCTGGTGCTTTTATTTTGTATATGTAAGAAGGGAACCAGATGGGAAGGATTTTTATTTTGTGTAGAAATTTGCAGTGTTAAGAACATAATCTTAAAATTTTATCTGCTTATATCTATGCCAGCTGTTCTGCCTGAGAAAGCTGCTGCTCCCTTCAGGGTTCTGTCACCCTAGCACAAACTGGTCACCCTGTAAATATTGGCAGATTAAAATTACAGAACCTGTACAGTTGCTGGTGTTCAAAGCAGAAGCATCAGCAGCAGCTACTGGAAGCTTACTGTTTATCTCTGATAAAGCCAAATACTGAAAAATATTCCGTAAATTTTAATGGTGACAAGTGAAAAGAAAGATGGTCAAGATTTATTATTAGATGCCATTATCTAATTATTATTAGATGACATGATTTATTGTTAGATACCATTTATTAGATAAAGTGCATCATATTTTCTTCTCCTTCCCAGGAAGGGAATTGTCTTGAAGAGTGATAGCATGTCTGTATTGCTGCTCTGGGCACAGTGGGTGAAAGCCTTGGAGGGCTTTTGTCTGCAGGATGTGGCTATGGCTAAATTATGGAATAAACAAAATATGGGGTACAATTAGAACAAATTCCCAGGCAGATTGTTATGTTAGCAATTGGGGAAGATCTCAAGAAGAAATATTTTATTTTAAAAGCCATTTTTATATACATTTTCTTGGAGCAAAGGGACTTTTGCAGATAACCCTAACCTGCAGTAGTCTTTCCAGATCAAGGAACTTCAACCAGGGAAGAAGTGTTGGTTGCTTTCAGATCATCTCTCTGGTGAACTTTTCTTTTTGTATCTCACAGTGGCAACACAGAGAAAACAAAAGTGTTCTTTTTTGATTGGACCACCTCTGAGGCAAATGTCAAGCGACGGCAGAAAAGGTGAAGGAATCACTGGAAACTTGGATATATATTCTGTTGAGCTGTACATTGCCTTTGGTAAAAAAAAAATGAAGGCAGTTGGCAAGCTAACCTTTTTATAAAGATAACGAAGGTATAGAGCTGCTGTCCTTATCTGGCTTCTTCCAGTGGAAGTAGAGAGAAATCTCTCCTGACACCACAGTGGAAAATTTGATGTGGTGCAGAAGCAGAAAATGCCAAATGCAAAAATGTCATCATCCCTATTGTAGGATACCAACTTGGCTAATACAGGGAGTCCAACTCTGTTATTTAGCAGCATGAGGTGTTTGACACACAAGCTGCTTTGTCCAGGCAAAGGCAGCTCAGTTTCACACTGCATTCCCCAGCCCCACACAGTGTCACCCTGTACCTGGTGTATGCAGCTGGCAGGGGTTTGGCTGCAGCTGTGCTGGGCATCCTGAGTTGTGCAGAAACCTTCTCATCAGCCAGAATTACAGGGTTGGGCAGTCTGTTCATGAGGAGCACTATAAAGCTTTGCAATCAGATTCACATAAGAAATTAGTTCTGGTTAAAACAGGCAAATGTTTTACTGTCTTGTTTTGGTGTGATCTCCCTGTCCCCTGGCTTCTGAGTAATAAAATGACATATTCTGCAGCACCCACAGCTTGTGACATGAGTGAGAGAATGGGATTTGGTATCTGGTTGAGATTTCTGATTGAGAAGTTAAATGTGCAGATGATGGTAGCAAGTGCAGAAGGTGTGGCTGTTTCCAGGTGGGTGCTCTGAGTGTGTAAGAGTAACGTGGCCTGGATCTTTGGCAGTGTCATGTTCTCCCCTGCACTATCCAAAGTCTACTTGTGCTCTCACCTCTTCTGCTTGCACAGCCACTCTCCAGTGAGTGGCTTTGCAGGTGTGAACCCAGCTTCTTGAACACAATGATTTCTTCATCCTGCTACCCGTACATCACCAACTTCAATCAGCTGTTCCCCTCCCAAACTTTCTCCATTATTGCTTTTCTGTTTCTAAGCACTCTTTCATGTGCTCCTAATCCAACCTGTCATTTTGGTTTAATTTGTTAAGGTGTGTGAGAAGAAATCCTCAAATTTTACTGGACTGGTGAAAGCTTTTGACATAGAGATATATTTTCTCTGTTCTCCAGAAACCTCCAGCTCTGTTGGAGTCACTTTAAACTCTGCATAGGTCATCCTGTAATAAACCTGTGGCTTAGCTACAGGACTTTGACTAGGGCCACCTTTCAGCACTCTGCCACTGGCCTCTGCTCCACAAACAGCACAAGACTGCACTCTCTGTGTCTGTGCAGCTCCTGCAGATTCTGGTTTAGCTAAACTGTTGAGAGGGTGGAACTGAGGTTTGCTGGATGGAGGTCATCAGACCTTTGTGCTGTGTGCTCAAAGTGGGTCCAATCCTTGTGTTTTACAGTTTTCAGGGTAACCTGCTCCTAGTTGACTTCCATTAGCTTCTGCTTTTCCAAAGGGAAACCTTAGAAGTGTGCCTGGAATTAAAATGTAGGTATTCCAGTGGGTCTTATTCTGCTTGTATTGCCATGAACTGAAATCACCTCCTGCAGGAAAGAACAGTATACAGGTGAGAAGATGTTATCTCAAGGAAAAAGAAAGTTTCCAAAACAGTTGCATAATATAAACTGACATTGAAAATTAAAAGCTAATTTGCCTGCAAAGTTAGCTCTCACTCACTAGACCTTGCTCTGCTAAACTCTTAAAACTATCTAAAATAGTGATTTTCACATCAGGCATCTCAGTTGCATTCTGAGAGCCTCATGTTCTGGAAGGGGATTGTGTAATTAGCTCTTCTTCTGACTGATTAAATCAGTTTTCCTCCTTCAGCTGCTGAATACAGTTGTTGATAAGTAGCAGTTGTGATACACACAACATAAGCTGGGAGTGTCTCTTATCTGCACCCACTTTCTTCTACATGCACTGTTACTTTCCATAACACTATTCATGCTATCTTTGATATTCCACTTGGAATCTAAGTTTAATGCCTTTGCCTTTATTTAGGCCTTATAACCACAGGAAGACCCAATTTAGCTGTTTGATGTATGGATCTCCTGGCTTTCAAGGAAAAGCATTTGAAATTGGTGACTTGCTCTGTGAACAAGTAATTAGTGTGAGCTATCAGGAAAATAAATTAGCTGCATTTCAGTGCACAAAAATGAAGACTTTCTGTGGCATCAACAGGAAATACCAGTGGTTTACAGTGGGCAGCTTCTCAGTGTTATTTTAATGCAAATAAGCATGAGCTAATTGGTCGGGGGTAGAGGGAGCTCCTAATTGGAATGTATAAGGAATAGGCAAACACGCAGAAGAAAATTTCCACTAGAGCACTTTTCCACTAGGGAGGAAGCTCTGCAATGTTAGCTAGGCTATACCTGTAGCACAGCTTGGCCTGCCTCCAGTGAAGAATTTTGTAATAATAGATTTGATAGTCAATCAGTATTTTTGCAGTTAATGCCAATTTACGACTTAAAATAATCTTACCTCTGCTGTGTGACAGCTGTTGCTTGTGAGGCTGGGTCAAGTGAGGACAAACCAAGACAGGCAGGAGGTTTGTGTGACCCAGCAAGGGTTTTGTGACTAGGATGGGAGTGTCTCTCCACCACTGGAGATGTCTCTCCATCCTGTGCCCCAGCTGGAGTGGACATGCTCGCCGTCATGGCAAAGCTGCCTCTATCCTTCCCACAGTCCTGCAGGCAGAGGCATATCACTCCTGGCAGTGCTCATGCAGAAAGGAATGCAGGGAGTGGTGGGGATCCATTTCACACTTGACCAGACAATAAATACAGGAGGCAGCACACAAAGTTCTAAGTTCCTGAGGGGGCCTGTGCTTCCTTTATATTGATGCTATTTTCTGATGTCAGACAAAAACCGTATCTCATGTCTAAAACGAAGCATCCACTTATGAGTTGAATAATTGGAGGTTTATTAGTGATAACAGGAGATTGAAGCACTGGGAATTCAACTCTGCCCACTTGTCTCATATTCCTTTGCTGGACTTCTCCATTTTGTGCATTCTCTCAGCAACAGCAACTGTGAGATAGTGGAAAAATATGGGGTTTGGTTTGGGGATTTTTTTTGTCTGAAGAGGTAAGACTTCAATGTCATGTTTAATGTAATTGCTTCAAAATTGTCAATTAGCCCTTACAAATTATGGAATTAGCTGCTCATTAGCTTTTCATGTTGCCAGAGGAAGGACATAGTTCAGCCCCTGGGGTCATGAGCCAGTGTCTGTCTCGGGTGCACTTCAGCTAGATCACAAAGACTACCACTTGCCATGGAAAATCCTTTGGTATTTCCTGGCACCTGGCCACTAGTGAAGGCCTTGAGCTATATAGCTTAGGAGCTTTAAGTAGAATGAAGTTAGATGAATCAGAGCCCTAATCCCTGTTTACCTCAATGTTTTCATCTGTGGTTTGGCAGCATTAATTACTGTGCATGCTAAGGCTGAAGTCTTGCTTATTAATACTGAAAGAGATTGAAGACTGTTATTTTCCATGCATGGTCTTCCACAGGTTCCAGCAATCTGGAGACTAAAGGAATTTTGGTGCTCTTGATAGGGTGGTGGATCCCTGTGTTAGGTTCTGTCTGTGCTGGGAGGAGGTTCTGTCACTCCTACTGTTTGTGTTGTATGACTTTGGTTGGTGGGAGATGTAAAGCCACATGCAGATGTGTAACCTTTCCTGTGCTTGCCAGGAACAGAAGTGGGACTGTAGCTGCTGAGAGGAGCCCATGCTTAAAGTGAAAACTATTCCATCTGTGACTGAGAACATATGGAGTGCCTTGCCTTCTGTGTGTGCTCAACACATCAGACATCAACACTTGATTGTGTTCATGCTCTTGCTTTGTTTGAGACCATGGGCTGCCTGGGCTCAGCCCTGGGAGGACAGACAGACAGGAGGACTGCAAAGGGCACCTGGCCAATCAAAATGGGCATCAGAACTTTGTTGCAAATGGGATTTTTTTGTCTAAGCAAAAAAAAATTGGTGCCCCTTTTTATAGATGCCAGCTGAACTCTTGAATAATTCTGTGCAGTCCTGCTTTAAGGGAATAGAAATGTTTAATGATAATGACTCTTACCTGAGGAACTGAATTCAGAGCATCTCGAAAATCTTAGCTTGATGCCTAATATGGAATGCAGAAAAGGGCTGTAATTCCTGAGCCCAGAGCAGA
Source organism: Cettia cetti (assembly GCA_013401135.1). Lineage (NCBI taxonomy): Eukaryota > Metazoa > Chordata > Aves > Passeriformes > Sylviidae > Cettia > Cettia cetti. The sequence continues at coordinate 25,262 of VZUI01058722.1, forward strand.
GATGAAAGAAGCTGGAAGCTTTAGTCTCCTAAGCCTATATGACAGCTTTTTCTATGTTATTAATGTTTACTTTAGAAATAAAGATGTACTTGCTCAGTTTGCTCATTTTCTGAGACTAATTAATGTTCTGAGTTCAGCCATACTGTTTTCCTTACCGCTATGGAATTTGGTTGTATTAACAAAGAAAAATCCAGAGGGTTGATCTAGAGAGAGGCATAATTTATGGAAGGAGGAAGACCTGTGAGATATCTTATCATGCCAGTTTTCAGTAGTAGAAGTGAGCTACTCAGCTAGCTCCTTTGCCCAGATGTCATGCTAGACAGTCCTCCAGAACTCTGGCTGCAACAGTTGCAGAAAACAGTTAATGCCTTTGGCACCTGGCAAACTAATTTACTACTTGACTCTGAAAAATAGGGAGCTTGGGAATCTTTATGCAAAGTATAATTAGGAAGAAATAATTATAATGAAGTAAAAATTAATCAGCTAACTCAAACCTGAATTAAATGAATATTTTTTCACAAATACTACAGACTAAATGCATTGTTCAAACATTTCAGGAAATGTAATATAAATAAAAGGCTCTTACTTTGAGGAAATTTCATTACTGCATAAAAAAATCCATGTAGCCCAAGGTGACAAATACTACGTCTGTTTTCCCCACTTTTTTGAAGAATCTGTTCACTATGAAAGCACTTCATTTTTCATTACATATTGTTGTACCGTGACCTAAGAAGAGTTAAGGGCACAAGAACATGAGAAGTTCTGGACCCAGTTTGTACATCACAGAGGGGGTTACTTTAAATTTAGAAATCGGACAAGCTGTGTAAACTACTTCTGCATTTTTGGTTTTGGTTATTTGGTAGGTTCACTTGGATTGCACAAAAATTGTTCCAAGTTCTGTCCTGCTCCCATCTGTTCTTGGCTCTGGCCAGCTTCACTGGGAGTAGAGAAATGTGCACTTAGATTCTGCTTGTGTAGAACACATCACCACAGTAAGCTTAAGACTGGTTCTTAACTCAATTCCTTTAAATAAAAAGACAAGATTCTCCTGTCTGTACTTTACCCACAAGCCTAAAACACCTCTCAGTGCTGTGTTTCAGGATAAAGGACAGTTTTTATCTGCCTTGGGTCAGTGATCACCAAGTTTTTATTCCTGACAAGGTTGGCTAACTGAAAGAAGAAAGCACTGCACTTGATTTTAGAATAAAACACTCTATTAGCTGATTGTGTTTTGCAGCTACAGATATATCCAGTCATTGTAGCATTACTGCTGATCTGAATAAAGATTGAGAGAATTTGGTGCTTATAACTGTGGTTTTACAGCAAGGTTTCAAAACATAAACAAAAATACTTCCAATGTTTGAGGTTGCAATGAAGGTTTAGAATATGATCACCTGCTGAAAACATTAGTAGATTTCTTAATGTATAATTCTGCAACATATCACTCTCCCTCGACAGCGTTAGGTCTGTAAAATTAACCAGGAGATTATCTTCTAATTAAAAAAGATCAGCCCTTTCTTACTGGAAGGGCTACGAGGATGCAGCTCTTAGAGGCAGAGCACGAGCAGGTGTTTTTGTTCCCTGGGACTGCTGCAGGGTCACACTTAGGTCTGGGACCATTTATGGAGCACTCAGGTCAGTTTTTCAGGTGGATAAGGAAACTTTATTTAGCCATTGATGTGGAGCTTGCTCACTGTCAGCCCTACCCTCAGGAACAAGATAAACACAAATGGGGGGCTCTTCTTGTCAGACTCCAGAGGACATTTTTCAGTTCTTCCCAAGAGGTTCCTTCCTAAATAGGACTAAAGAGCTTCAAGCTCCTGTAGACAGCTCAGATGGCTTCTGCTTTTGCTCTACCTGCTCTCGAAATAGATGATGAACACTTTAAAGGATTTGGCAGCCCACTAATGTTTCTCAAGTGCTCACTTCCCGTTGAAGCTGAAGGTGCTGTGTGGGGACAGCTCTTGCTAACCTTGAATTGGAGTGATCACAGCAGGAGCATGAACTGACTCATTTTACTTCTTTGTGTTCTCTGTGACTTCCCTCTGTCTATGGCTAGGCAGCAGCTTGTTGGCTCTGTTTCCTGTCTTGCCTTTTATCCAGATTCACCCTCTTTCATTTTTAAGTATTTTGGTTTTGATTTCTGAAAGAAAGAAAGGCTCCTCTGATGAAAGAGCTGGGCATGACCATCCTTTTTCAGAGAGGAGAGAAAGAAAAAGTGAAGTATTGTGTAGCATGAGTGAGCTTTTGCTGAAGAACATGTGATTCAGTGGCACCAAGTATTCATGGTTTTATTGTGAAGCAGAATGAAATTCCCAGTGGTCACAGTTCAGAGCAACAGCAGCCCTGATAGGAATGTGTTTTTTCTGAACAATTTTTCTGTGTGAATAAATTCAGTTTTCATAATGGAGTGAGGAATGCCGTTTTTTAACTGACCTCTTTCTGGCTTCTCAGCTTCTTTCACTGTCTACTAGCCAGAGACAAGTCCTATCAGAAATTCCCACAGTTCTTTCCCCCTTTCATTCTCCAGCCACCTAGATATCACTTGCTATTTATGGATTAGTGCAAGAAGTTATCTGGGGAACTTGAGAGTAAGAGGGTGCATTTCAAACTAACCTCTGGATCATGCTGCACACATGTGTAGTGTCCAAAACTACCAAAATCTGTTCTTATAACCTGGGAAATGTGCAGAGAGCAAGAAGCAATGTTGGCAAATAAAGTATAAACAAAATATAATCAGATTTATGGCAGTTCTACTGGAATTCTGGGGTGAAATCAGGATTTGTATTTTTACATCTGTAAATATACCAGAATGTGTGTTTCAGGAAGAAAGCAACCAGTCATTTTAAACTGGATTCTGATTCCTGCACTCAAGCTTTCAAGAATCATACCTGTTCTCTGTAAATAGTGAGGGAGAAGATGATAGAACTATGCTATGATCACTCTTCTGCTGTTGGTAGATGTTCCCCATCCTGTCTGTGTTTCCCCTCGATCTTTTGGTGAGGCACAAGAACAGAGAGAAGCAGCATATGGTGTTTGAGACCCTATCTAATTTCCTGAACATTCAATAAACGTTTAGTCTTCTTGCTTTGTTCTTTTTTCCCTCCAGAAAGCCTGTAAGTTGATCATGTTTGAATCCATTTGCTAAGACCAGTTCCTTGGCTCATTTCAGATGTGCCAAAGAAAAATACATTGTCTCATCAGTCTTTGCTTAGTACCAATCTTTAATCTGGTGAGCCACCCTTTACTACACAGCATTTTCCATGAGATGGTAATTTACCTCTTGAGTCATTACTTTTTCTTTTCCTGGAATGTATACTTTGGCTCTTACCTTTGATAGTTTCAGTCTGCAGTGTTGTTCTGTTGCCAGAATGTTTTCATCCTCTGCTGGGTGATTGGTGGTTCTTGCTGAGTTTCTTGAGAGAAGTGCTTTGGAAACCAAATTCCCCACAGTGTGTCCAAGCCCAGGCACTGTCTGTGCCTCCTGAGCTGCTCAGCAAGTACAGTCCAAACTCATGGTGCTGCTTGGCATGTTTTCCTTGGGGCTCACCAGATGAGGTAGTGCTGTAAAGCACACAATCAGATTTATAGTGAGGATTTGAGGTGTTTTTGCTACTCTGGAAATTACACATGGAATGTAGGTCATGATTTCACAAAGAAAAAAAATGGGTCAAAAGCCTTGCTGAAACAGTGAGGGTCCCCTTGGTGCTGTAGGTGTGGAGAAGTGATTTATCCTCTACATGCCTATCATGGGATCTGCAGCTCTCAGGCACACGGAGTGTGAGGAGATTGGGGTTTATAATTGGAATCCCTAACCCTGTGCTGTCCATACCCAACACACTTGATGGCCTCAGGGGAAGTCTGTGATGCACAAGGAATGTGGGTTTGCTGCCAAGTGTTGTAAAATGCAGAGATGACAGCTCTGTTCCACAGAGCACAGTCTAGGAAGATGCAGAGACATCTTTTACATGATGCTGGTGTCCTCCTTTTGGGCAAAAAGACGACACAGACTAGGAAATCCAATGCTAAAGGTGGCTGAAGGGTATTGTCTTAAATATGAATTTGTATCTTGCCTTTTAAAAAAAACCCCAAGTGTGGAGTGTTTATATAGTTTTCTGGTGGTTTGATTCTGCCTTGGTTACCGAGGCTTCCTGCTAAATGGAATTGTTGACTGTAACTTATCAAAAATCAATTAACATGATGTGTGAGTTTCATAGCTCCCATCCCTTAGTTATGAGCACTCTTACTTTTTTTTAACTTGTAAATAATGTGGGCTTCTCACCACAGATTGAGTTAAATTGATTGGGCTGTTAATCACTGAAGTGACTTTGAATTGGAATAATTTGAACCAGTTTCCCAGACAGACTGCCTCATCACCAAGTCTTGAACAAAAATCCATTAATATCATAGGCTCTGGTAAAGCAAGGACAGTGTCCTTCCTTGCCACTTCTCTCTTAGTAGGAAAAGAGAGAGCTTGATGCATAGAATGGCTGTCAGTGGTAAATAAAATAGGGAAAGGGGTCTCACAAAACAGTGAGATTTCAGGTGACTGTTTTAAGGCTGCTCAAACCAGTACTGACTTTCATCTAAAACAGAGTTCCTGGAAACACTGGGGCTAAAATCACTGTTTTTTTCTTGGAAGAGAAGTTACTGGGGAATAACTTTCAAGTCTGTCCAGATACTTGTGAGCTTTGGGTTCTGGCTTTTTTAGTGACTATGGAAGCAGCCCATAGAGTTTTCCAGAGGGCGTATTCTGCAAAACTAAGCTTGGGTCTGGCATCCATCTTTCAGCAAGGTCCTTCTAGTGGTGGAAACACTTCTGCTCACAGTTGTCACGAGTGGAAGGAGCGATTCCTTGTTGGAGTTGGAGGCTGGGTGCTGAGCAGGCAGATTTGGTGCTGCTTTGGGGACAGTGTGGCTGTGTGTGCTTGGGTATCCTTCTCTCCATCCCCAGCACAATCAGCCTGAGCCCGTAGGTCAAGTGTTTTTCCTGTACACATCACTAAAAACACACTCCAGAAGCTGACTGCACATCTCTTGTTTGCCTGTCAGATGCTAAAGGGAATTTGTGGAATATGAGCTTCCTCTGGGACAGACCTTCAGGCTGAGCATGCTAATTAGTACTGCAGAAAAGGGAAGTCTGAGGGGAGCAGCTCAGAAGGAGACACTTGAACCAGGCTGGCTGGTTTTGATTCTCTGGAAGAGAACAGCTTTTCCATTTTATAATACTGTTGGTAGGGAGCAGTCATGCTTGTGCTGCTGTCACACTGTTGGCAATGATGTCTCTGCTCTACTTCAAACAAATCCACTTTTTTGAAAGTGGTGTCCAACCCACTGCAGCATGTTAATAAGACTGATGGTGGGAATGGAAAATGTTCTGTTGTCTATACAGGCTAAAAGATAGAGTCAGTTTGACTTCAGACCCTTCCTTTCTTTGCACTAAACAATTGCTCAGCTTCACTGGCTGATTTCTACACATTGGCCATGAATCTGTCATTTTCTGTGCTGACCTAAAAGCAAAAAATTGGTTTGGGGCTATCTTAGAGGTTAAAAATTAATTTAAACAGTCTTGAGTGAGTATTTGTGTGGCTGCTTTCCCACACTTGTGCCTGCATCACAGACTGCTTCAGTAATTGGAGAAATTCTTTGCTTTATGAGACTGAAATGCTATTGCAGGTTGCTCTCTTTTGCCAGGTTGATGTGTGTGTGGGTAACTGCAATTAGAAGTTGTGCATCAGTGTCTGTGCTGGCTTCATGGCCAATCTCGGTGTCCCTCGAGCAGTACAGAATCCAAAGCCTCTTTGCTCTGTGGTGGGGGATAGAAATACCCCTCCTCTATTTCAGAATACCTCTATGCTGATTGGTTTGTTTTAGGGAACTAACAAATCTCCTGACATAAATCTGAAAACTTTTTAACAGCCTTTCAGCTCAACTTGAGCACCTGTTATCTTAAAATAGAAAGACGAAGAAAAAAAAGGAGAGGAAAAATGCATTAAAACAAGAAACATTATCAAACTCAATAAGAAAATGTAAAGTCTTGTCTAATTAAAACAACTATTTGGACAATGTAAACTTTTTTAAAAAATTAATTGAGAGAGAGCTTGTTTTGAGGTATTAGTAGTTAATAAAGAGCCAACTCATAATGTGAAGACAAGCCCCGTGCCAGCTAAATTCAGGCTTTTTTCTTTTACTATGTCACAGCTACCTCACCCTGGAATTCCTCATCTGAAAAGGGAACCTAGATATAGTCTGGCCCTGATGCAATGCCAGATTCCATTTCTTCCTCAACTAATCAAGGCTCTTTATGCTACATGCTCAAGTTAGGCCATGGATTAGTGTTCTGGGACTGGCATACCTTTGATTCCTGAATTACAGATCCATCAAAAACCTGTTGGTTTCAGCAAGAGCTGGGTAGTGTCCCACAGAGCATATCAGGACAATAGCTGGTGGGAAAATACTGCTTACCACAGAGAAACACTTGTGAATCAAACTTATTTCCTCTTCCCCTAGGTGGTGGTATCCAAGATGTCCACAGGGAACAATTTAGTAGTGCCTCTGTAACTGACATGAACATTTTGTGCAAATAAGATGCCTAATCTGATAGACATCATCTGATAGCAGGTTGGCAAACAAACTTGAAGAGCTGGTTGGTCAGCAGGCAGAAATGAATACAAAATATTTTTCTTGCTGCCTCCCATATTTTTGGAAACTTTAGAAGCCAGAAATGTTCACTGGAAATGTACATTAAAATGATCCCCAAAGTGAATTACTCAGCTATTTCTGGAAGAACATTGCAAATTCACTTCTGTTGTGCTGTTGGCCTCCTTGAATCACTATTAATTAGGAAATTTAGCTCTTTAGCAGGCTGCTAATTAAATTGGGCTGCAGTGATATAGACAAGTAAAGGACCTCTATCCATTCTCTGCCAAGATAGTCATATATCCTGGGGTTGTCATGAGGAAAATCCAGCCAAGCTGCCAGTTTCCCTTCCTCTAGGGATGACGTGTCACATTCCATTTAACTACCTGTCTGTTACAGTGGATCTCTCCCTCCTTTTCTTTTAATTTTAGATTTGTTTATCTCATCCTTTTTCAAGGCGAGAGTTCAGCCCAACAGTGCCTTTTGACTAGGTTTGTGGGCTCTTAATCAGTCAAGTGTGTAATTCAGTTCTGTCCTGAAGGGAGTGCTGGCCAGAGTGTGGAAACTAAAGGCAAGGGCAAGAAGTTACCAGCAGTAGCATCTCTGGAATCACAAACAGTGTCCCAGTTCTACAAATCTGCTGAACTCTGATGTTTTTCTCCTATGAAACTTATTTAAAACTAAAGGTGCCTTGCAAAGAGCTTCACTCTCTCCAGACACAGCCTCATTTCTCTGACCTCGTTGTGGAGAGGTGATGGTTTACTTCACTGTATTACCCAGTTTGCTGTTTGCTTTACCTAAAGCAACATGATGATAGAGAAGGAGTTTTGTTGTGCCACTTCACTCTGACATTTTTGATGACAAAAAGATGCTGAAGGAAAAAGAAAGTTGCAGAAAAGCAGTTTTGTGACATCTTGGTAAAGTTTGGTAAACTGCTGGCTGAGGTGCAGTGGGAGAGAGGATTTGCACCCTGTTGTGGGGTTCTTGGTAGCTGGTGACCTTTAAGTTGGGAAGTCCCTTCCATATTCCTTGCTGGCCTATTGCAAGGAAACTATAGCACAGTATTTCTATGCCACTGCCTTCTCAGCTTATTCTCTATGTGAAAGAGAACATTTAAGCAAAACTGATGTTTCTGTGCCTCAGAGAGAGTAAGGCTTGTGTGATCTTTGGCTGCTCCACGTCCTCCTGAGCGCCAGGGGAAGGCTGTGTTGGAGAAATGAGAAGACAAATGCAGGGCTGCAGTGAGCAAGGAGTTAACTTTCATTTCCCACCTTCCGAGCGTTGAATTCCAAAGGCCTGTTGAACAGAAACTGCAACACGTTTACATTTTTGCTAGCTAAGCTGTTCTGATATTGATCAAAATCTGTTCTTGCATTTACCATCTTACCTAAAGAGCTAATGTGTTATCTCTGAGATTGTAATCTTTTCTACCAAGAAAAATCCCCACAAAACCATTTAACTTTTCATGTTCTCTTGTTCTGATCTAGATATATTTTTCCTGGAAATTTAAAGCTCACCAAGCAAGTTCTATGGGTAGGATTTTCCAGCTGAAGAATATCAAGGGCACAGTATGCATGTGACCTCCTGGTCCAAATCACAATTTAAAGCAAATCAGGGGGATTTGGAACTTGGTTAGTAAAAAAGGATTCTCCCAGATTTGTGGCCTACCCTGTTATAACTTACATTTGCATCGTATTTACCATCAGTATATGAGAAACATATTAATTAATATTGGTTTTCATTAAAAATTAAAATTAAATTCAATATAATATTTTGTCTCCCAAATTCATTATTTGATTTTTCTTGTCATTTTTACTTGGGTTAACATTGGGATTTTCTCTCAGATTTTCTTGTTTGACTTTCAATCTTTGAGAGATATTGGTATCTTTCCCTGCCAGACTGAAATGCACATCTTAGATTGTTATAAACAGCTGATTAGACACTGGAATTCTTCATAGTATAGGAAGCTGCAGTCACAACACTGATTTGTGCTTTCCTATTACAAGACATGAAAATGCCTACAAAGGGATATTGAAACTAAACATAGTGTGGATTAAAAATGCTGTGAATTAAAATCCTCTATCAAAAAAAAAAAAAGCGCCTTAAAATCCTTAACAGGAGGAGACTGCATTGTTGTCTTTGGAGAAATGCAGCCCTTCAGTGAGTTTATTATACTGAGATCACAAGGTTAGCCAGTGCTGAGCACTTGTGAATAAAAAACAAGCTAACCAAAGACAATTCAATGTAGGGTTTGAAATAAGTTCCAAATTACCAGCCTAAAAAACTGAGGTTTTCTGCAAATTTGGGACAGAGATTTCCCTGTGAACAAGGACACTGATTAATGAAGGCTATATAACATATTTAAGAAAGTAATGCGTAGTCATGGGTTTTTTTCTGTTGTATAACATACCTAGAGATGTAATGTGTAGCAATGTTTTTTTTTCAAGCAAGTTTCAAGTCTTTTCAAGCAAAATGTTGTTTAGTCTTCCATTAACTCCGTTAGTTCAGTAGATGCTCACCCTATTCAGAAAGGGAAATCTCAGATCCTTGAAAAATAGGTTAGTGTTTCCAGTCCAGCCTCTATCATGAAGGTATCAGGGCTGCTTTATTTCACAGAAAGGACTCTGGCTTCAGAGACCTCTGCACATTTCATATGCATGAGAAGTGTCTGCAAAGCATCTTCTCACCAGCATTGTTCCACATGAGCACAACGGGATGATCCTGGCAGATAGGTGATGGTTCTCCTGAGACAGGAAGAGAGGCAAGGAGCTGCTTCACAGGGGCAATCTTTAAGTTTGAACAGAGGGATTTTTCTGCTGGTACTAGAGCTGGGCTGTTTATCATTTGTTTGGATGGGGCAGAAAGATCCCTTCAGCTTTTTCCTGACAATACCTGTGTAACCTTGTGGGTTCAATTTCAACAGGGGAAACTCTGAATAGATTCTGCACCCCCCTCCCAAGTTCTGCCATCTCTCTGCCTATTGCTTTCACACTGGTAGGGGGAGAAAACTATCATCAGAATACAGAAATTAAATCTTCAGTAGCCACTTCTTTGTGTGTCTGGCACTCCTGGTTCCTCCTGTCCTCCTGTTGAAATTGCAGAGAGGTGTCTGTTGCCTGCTGGTTGTAGTTGGCCACTCCAAAGTTCTGGGAATTACTTTGTGCCCCTCCAAAACTCAGCATTGCATGGGTTTGCTATTCAGGGTAGCATGGTGGATGGAAAGATGATGCTGTGCTCATGACCAAATGATGCAGAGCAAAACTCTTCAGCTAATAGTCTAAAGCTAAGCTTTGCCTTTCCTTTAATATTCATATTGTCAGTTCTTATCTGGTGTCTCTTCATATTTCCCACTGTAATCAATCACCTGCTGTGCTCATCTGGATTTGTTACTGGATACGTGAAGCTCCAGTCTTTAGCTCTACATTGTGTTTCTGCTGTACATGTTTGAGTACCATATTTGGACACTTTGCAGGCTGCCTGCAGTAGGTGGGGGTGTTTGGTCCAGCCCTTGGTTAGCTCTGTGACAGGCTGCAGGCTCTGTTCATCACTCTCTTCTCCAGATGCTTATCAGCTGCTCTCAGGCTCCAGCCCTTGTTTGGCTGCCCAGCTGCAGTAGTTAAGGCTCCTTTGTTTCTGAGCTCACGGAGCATTGCTGCAGCCCACAAGTGGGAGGTCCACAGCAGCCCAAGCGTGCTTCTGTTTGCCAGAGCCTCCCACGTAGGGTTTGGAGGCAACTCACCCTTCTTGCATAGTTTAGGAGAAGTCTCCTCGCTTTCTGCTCTGCTCTCTGGGGTGAGCTCTGATTCTCAGTCAGGAGCCTCACAGCAAAAGGCCACCAACACCAAAGGAGTCTTCAGTAGAGTTGGGAAAGCCTTGCACGAGGGACAGGCAATGGGAGTAGGAAAGAAAGATGAATTGTCCCCCTCTGTGAAGTTGCAGCCTCACCTTGAGTGCTGTGTGCACTTATGGGTGCCACAATAGAAGGAGGATCTGGAGCTGTTGGAGAATGTCCAAAGGAGGCTACAAAGATGCTGAAGGGCCTTGAGTAGAAGCCATGCAAGGAGCAGCTGAAGTCACTTGGCTTGTTCAGCCAGGAGAAGAGTGAGGGGAAACCTCATTGCAATCTACAACTTCCTTCTGAAGGGAAAAGGAGGGGCAGACACTGATTTCTTCTCTCTGATGGCCAGCAACAGGAACTGAGTGAACAGCATGGAGCTGCCAGGGCAGATTTAGGTAGGGTATTAGAAAAAGCCAGAGGGCAGCTGGGCACTGAGCAGGCTCCCCAGGACAGTGCTCACAGCACCAGGCCTGACACAGCTCCAGGAGTGTTTGGACATCACTCAGCGCCACACGGGGGATGACTCCTGGGGTGTCCTGTGCGTGGCTGGGAAGTGGACTTCTAGTGGGTCCCTTCCAAATCAGGTTATTCTATGATTCTGTGACAATAGATGATTGAGACTTTCCTCACAGCTATCCTTTACAAGGTGGAACTCATCCAGTTTCTTTGAAAGAAGCAAGACAGAACTTCTGGGTTTGAATCAAACCACAAAATGGCTGCAGCAAAACCATTTTGAACAAAACGCAGGCAAATGCCTCACAAACTTGGGTGGAAAGCTGAGAAAGATTCCAGTCTTGCATCCCTTAGTCAGCCAGAAATATTGTATCCTGGGGCGTGTTAAATGGTAGAGCTGTCCAGGCAGGAGCTACAGCCCTTCCTGTAACTTCCTCCTGGATGGGTGAAGGGTTTGCAGAAAGGAAATTTGATCAATTCAATTCAGACTAGAGAAATAAAATGGCAAGAAGCTCTTACTTCTTTCATCTTTATTAAATTCTAGAGTATATTTCCTTACAAGACTTACGTGATTGTAACATTTTATTGCATTGTATGCAAAGTAGTTAAAATTATTACTTTTAAAGAGTCTGGAGCCTGGCATTTGGAAGTATCCAGATTCCTCTACAGTTTAAAGAAGCTTTGCTGTGTGCTGTCCAATAACCCTTGACTGATAAGGGAGTTTATGTTCTTGTTATTTGGGGTTGCCAAGCCAGGCATTTGGACATCTCACACACGGTCAGAAAGGCAGCCCAGGCAGAGCCAAGCACAGAGTCCTCTTGGAACCCCCTGCCTGTACACGTGGCTCCTCAACACTTCTCCCTGTGCACGTGGAGTGAACATCCTGACAGCTCTATGGAATGGTTTGGAACATGCAGCAGAGCAGAACCCATCTCCTCACTGGCAGCAGTGGTCAGCACAGGTCTCTGACCGGAGTTTTCTGTTTATAAAGGGTTCTTCTTGTTTAGTTTTTTTCAGTGCTGACTGATCGTTAATTTGTCATCTTGAGTTAATTTTAAAATAAAATACAGGACCATCAGGGGCTTGCTGAGTCATTGTCTTGGAGTCTCCAATAAGAACAGTTCTTTTTTCTCTTATAGCTGGTTCTGTTCTGGGGCACTTCTATAACTTATTTTCCAGCAGTGTCTCTAAGTTAACTAGATTGTCCTGCTTTTATCACTCCTGTTTAGGAGGCTGTTCCAGGAGCATACTGCTCTGAGAGACACAAGCCTTCTGCAATAAAAATGTCTCCCTAGCCTTAAATTCCCTTACAGCAAGTTTGTATGTGTTTGTCCTTGTGCTAGAGTTGTCCTTCCAGTTGAAGAGCTTCTCCCTCCCTGTGCCCCAATTATGTAGGTGTTTCTCTTCAAGACACCTCTATTACTCTGCTTATCACAGGGGGCCTTCTATGTGCCAGAAGAGCTGGGCTTTGTCCTTAAAGGTTATTTCCTCAAACAAGTATACTTGTGCTTTGTGAATTTTATGCCTGCAGTTGAAAAGACCCTCAGCTCCCTCTGACCCATGGGAGTTCTCCTCACAGCATAGGTCCTTCTTTAGCAAAAATCCTCCATGTGGGAATGCTTAGACTCCTGTGAGTGTTTGTGTAGCAGAGAGAATCCTCAGGTAACACACTAGCCAGATGTTTCTAAGCAAAAAAATGCTTGAGTGCCAGAGGTTTGGGGATGTCACAGTCAAGCAATAATTAGAACTGCCACCATTTAGTGATCCTTTTGCCCTGAAAGGACTCTTACCCTTGCATTTATATCATAATCATAAATTTCTTCTAGAAACACTGTGGACAAATGAGATATTTGTGTTAAATTATCTGGCATCCTCTATCTTGCCTGTTTTTCAGACAGTTTATGTCAAATTGAAGATTTGAAGCTTCTGGGCCCTGGATTAATGGCCCTGTCTAAATCTTTGCATTCCTTGAAATTTGTTTATATCTATGGAGGCTAAACAGAGTTGATGATTAAAGAGACTATATTCTAGCTTCAGCTGTATAAGGAGCTTATACACCCTTCCTGAGCAGGTCTTTGGTTACTTGTGCTGAGATCATGGGACTATCCTTGCCTAGGAATTCAATTTAGAACGAGTAATTCTCAGTCAGCAATCAAGATTTTGCTTATTATTGTTTCAGCCATCATCATCATCATCATGATTTATTTGAACACTTGTATATAATTTTTGCTTTGATTTTTGAAAAAAAATTAACAAGTGTATCATGGTTGAAATAAGAAATCCCCATTAGCAGGAATGGGATGTTGAACTAATTGTTGGCTGATGTGTTTGCATTTCTGTCAGATAAGAGCTAGTTTTACAGTGTCCTAGGTTTTGTGGACAGATTCTTCTCTTGAGACAAACTGACTTGCATTTTGCTAAAAATCTTGAGGTTCAGCTGAAATGTAAAGCAAGTCTTTTGTGTCTTCCAAGGTAACATGACATTAGCTGTGGCACGAATGTATAGGCTCTATAAAATAACATGGTTTGGGCTCCTTTGTTTTGAATTTCCTCAGTGTGTGTATGCTATTGAAGGAAATCTCTCTCTTTGTTCTCACTCCCATGTTCCTTCTCAGAGGAATGTTTTTATAGCCAGGATACTGAGGATCAGAAGCAATGTCAGAAAAAGAAAGAACAGGCTAAAAATCATCTTAACCTCAGTGATGGCCTCAGCCTGGAGCTCTCTGCTGCTACTGCTCCCAAGTGCTCTCTCTATTTCTGCTTTTCAGGCTCTTCCCCCACCCTTGGCTTGCAGGAGAGGCACTGCTCCTTTCAGTAGCAAGCACAGGTGGTCTCCTCCTCAGGTGTGCTATAGAGTTATGTATCCACAACAGGTATAAGGTTTCTGTTTCACACACACCAAGGATTGCCCCAGGAAAAAGTCTGTTAAATTGGCTTGGAGACTTCTATTATGAGCCCAAATCTTTGCACATCTAGAGTGAGGCAGCTTTAAGACCAGACTTTCTAAGATAAATTTTGAGTTTCTTTCCTTGCCTCCCCTTCCCAAAAACCCATAGGTGAGATTTAAAATGTAATTTAAACTATTTGTTGCAGATGAGGATAATAAAGTCCTTTAAAGTAAAACTTCCACGCTTTTCTGTTACTCTGAACTTGAATGTTTCTACAGTCTCTTGATGCATTTACTAAGTCTACAAAAGGGTTCTCCAGAATTATTTTTTCTCTTTTCTGATTCATCCAAAGTTGCCAAAATAGTTGGAAATGTGGACAGCACAAATTCAGAGATGCTGAAAGCACTTGGAGTTCCCCCACAATCACTCCATAGCTGAGCATGGGATCACAAGGCCACAGAGGGCCGTGTCATGGTCTGACACTTGTTCAGCATCTGTGAGGCCTCCAGGATGGAAGGATTTGAAAACTGGGAATTATGAGATTCCAACTTGGAGAGCTTTCTGCGGGTTTGGGTGGAGAGAGGACTTCTTGCCAGCGTGAGTCCATGAGAACAATAACATCCTGGCCTGCTGCTGGTGGAACAGCAAGCCTGGTGTGCCTTAGGAAGCTGATGATGCACGTCCTGAACGTGGCTGCTGGCAAGGCACTCACACTCCCCAGCAAAACCTGCTATGAGGATGGGCTGAAGGAATAATGTGCAGACTGGATTATAGAGAGTTGATTCCATGGATATTTTGAAGTACAAATGTGTGTTCTTCTGTCATCCCACCACTTGATTTTGGGTATTGTCTTTTTCCCCTGCAATTTTCTTTCTCCATTGTAATTACTGTTGGGAATGTGCCCCAGCTTGCTGGCTTTGGTGCCATGCCCACTTCCTGTGCAGATTGTGGTGCAGGCAGCCATTCTGGGTGGCTGATGGTGCTCTAACAAGAAAGCAAAGCTGAGGTATGCCCAGCAATGGAGGGACCACCAAATGCTGCAAGCACAGATTTTGCTTCCTTTTTGCAAACTTTAAGGTCAGGGGTTTGCTGCACTCTCTCATTTGGGCAAACTACTTAAATGGATGGTCCCCCATACGGGCTTCCTTCTGCAGCTTGAAAAAGTGCAGCCAAAAAAGCAAGTTTTAGTTCATTGCAATTGTTGTACTGCAGTAGCAGTGGAGTCCTGCCAATCCACAGCTCCATTCCAGCCTATGCAGTACAGGCAGACAGCAGAGGAAAGTCTGCCCTGAGAGGACAAATCCTCTCTAAATAGTTGGGCTGTATGGCAGGAATGTGAGTCCTGCTGCTGAACTGCTGCTGACCTGATCAGACAATAACCAGATCAATAATAATGTAATCCTTCTGGCCAGACTTCTTGCACAGTTGCCTTTTCATTTAATCTATAGCAATAAAGTCGAGTCTTTGCCTAGGTATTTTTATTAATAGTTTTACAAGCAGAAGAAGAGTAGCCTTAGGCAAGTCTTTGCTATCTGCATGTCTCAGGACATTATAATCTGAAAGGATGCTGTCATGGCTGATAGCAGTTGTGTAAGATGATTACAAAACCAAGGGAGCTTTCAGGCCTGTTTACAAAAGCTGTGCTATTGTGCCTTCCTCCCAAGAGCTCCAGCAGTTACTTTACTGTGGAGCACAGAAAGGGAATTGGCAGAAATTAATACTTAGTCCTATTTGGGTGTGATTGCAGGTAAGGACACGGGTGAGTTGGTGGTGCAGCAAAACCTGCAAAAGTAAGAATGAGGAGATGTTCCTTCAGTTTCAGGGAGATTACCAGCAAATGGCTTTGTCTGTCTCTGCTTTCTACTGTCAGCCTTGTACAGCAGCTTGTTCCCTTCTGTACTCCCACCTAGCAGAGGGTCTGTGTCCTTAAAATGCCTGGCAGAGTGATGGTGTGCTCAGTCTCTTTGCATGCTAGTCAGACAAGAAACTATTCGAAGCTTTTTTTGGGGGAAAAAATCCCATAAAATTCCTGTTACAGTTTTGGAACGTGCTCATACTGAGCACCTTGTGCAGCAAAAAGTAATTGTATTCTTGCAGTAAGCAGACAGTAAAATTGTTTCCAAGGGGAGATTATAGACAATGACTAAGATGTGACTGTGGAGCTTTGTTTTAATGACAACATATTGCTGTATATAAAACACATACCTTGAGGTAAATTCATAGCCTCTGGCACCAGCCTCTGAGAGGTTATTGCACGTTCAGTATAACCAGACAGGCACAAAAATTTTTATCTTGAGTTGGCCTGTAAGCAGCTTTGGGATTATATTGCAAAAAGCTCTGTGATGCCTTGATTTAGTGCATTTACATTAAACCCCAATAATTCCAGGAAGCATCTGAGTTCTCGTGCTGCTGATCACTTGTCTTACTCCTCATTAAAGACTATGTGGAAGAGAGAAAAGCTGCAGTAACGGCATAAATCATATGAACAAATAGAAGAATACCATCCTCAATTATTTTTAAAATTAGTCTGCAGCCTTTTCTGGCACAGAACTCTTGTTCTTTCAAAACACAGCTTGCCAAAGGAGGAGCACAAAACTGTAAAACAGCACATCTTCCAAGCTCACAGTCCCCACTTGCTGTGCTTGGTTACATGGCCATAGTGAAAATGGGAGTAAAGTTCAGGACGTGTAGGAAAAGAGGGCAGCTGAGGTTGTGCTTCCAGGAGCTGGGGCTGGCAGGCAGGCTGGATTTTGTCCTGTGCTGTGGCGCAGTAAGAACTGGGATCCACTTGCTTGGGCTGCTGAGCTCATACTCACTTGTGACATGTCACTGGTTTGCAACACACAACTGCAGAGAAGTTTTATATACTAAGGTAAGCAAAGGATTCAGAGTTTTTGACATTCTATTTTGGTTTGTTCTGGGTTCTGACTTACAAGAACTTTAAATGGAATTAGGCTTTTTTTTCCTGGAAAAATCTGGGATGGAAAGCTCAAAAGTTAGCTTCTACCTGTCAAAACCAAGCACTATGAAAGACTTGCAAGGTAGTTACACATGAGCAGAGATGTCTGTGTGGGTTAGATCTTCACAGCCAGGTTGTAACAGGGACCTGTCACAGCCTGGCTAATCAACCTGGCTGAAGCACTGAATTGATGTATCCTTGCTCCTTCTGGAGCTAGGTCATTGTGGGCTAATTTGGATATTGATCCTTCCAGTCTTGAATTAAAATTTTAAAATCACCTTGTGCTTCCTGATGCATATTCCATGACTGTAAGGTGAGCTGCTCCCCTGAATTAATGGCTTTGTTCCTGGCCCTGGTACGGCCTTCCTGTGCTGCTGGCCACAAGATATTTGGTGTGATGCAACCCCAAAATGCATTTTGTCTGCTGCCTGGGTGCTCTGCCTATCCTGGGATTGAGGAAAACATTAAAATGTGTGCATACCCAACATTAAAATGTGTGCATGCCCAACTGAACTCATAACTGGTCCCAATTATCAGCATCAGCTCAGTGGCTTGTATAGAAGTGGCTTCAGGCACTTGAATACTCTGGTCTCTGCAGACGTGGTGCTGTCACAGAAAAATCAACAGGCAGGTTTAATGAGAGATTAAAATAAAAATTGCCATTTTTTAAGAGCAATTTCCTAATGGTGCTTGAAGTGAGGCTGGAAGTCAGGCTCTGACTGCAAAGGGCAGCTCTCGGGACAGTTGGCTGGTGAGCAGCCACGAGCTAATTGGAGCAAGACAGCATTTCCCAGTGCAGCTGTTCTGTCCTTGTTTGCACAGATGAAAAGCACTCAGCAAACCTTGCTGGCCAAAGTCTTTCAAAACCCAGTGAGAGCAGCAGGCTTGGGAGTGTGGTGTTCTGCTCCCTCCAAGGGAGCTGCTCCCTGTTCCCCTTGGCTGGAGCCAGGCTGAGTGGGAGGATTCTGCTCAGCATGAATTCCTGCCCTAAGCATTCCTCCCTCCCTGCTGTGCCCCAGTGATGCTGCACTGCTTCAGATTGTCCTAATCCCCTTCTTCCCATGTCCTCTTCCCTTTGGGGGCTGGGCAGCTCCCTGACAGCCTCTGCTGCAGCTTAACCCAGAGCATTAGAGCTCCTGTGATGGTATTTGACAGGCCTCATGTTTGATCTAGAGAGGGAACCTTCACCAACACAAATAATAACATCTGAAATTTTGTTGCTGGTGACTGAGGGCAATTAAAAGCTAAATGTCACACAGCAGTGTAGGCTGCACTTTCCTAGTGAAAATATTACATGATGATTTGGTGGCAGCAGTTAATTAGTTTGAGCAAATGATCTCTTGCTGTGGATGTTTATCAGTGCAATCACATTTATAGTCAGGCTAACGGGGCAGAAAAAAAGGGAAGGGAATACTCTGCCCTTTTGCATTAGGGAGAGCAGATCATCCAGTGGTGTGACTCTTGCAAGACAGGGACCTAGCTCTGTGCTTTTCTCCTCAGTTCTCTGCTGAACAGAACGCTCAGTGGCAAGACTGTCTCCTGAAGGTCACTGAGCTGCACACAACAGGAGCTGACAGATCTCTTTCCAGGATCTGGCTGAGCTGCAGTAACTAAAGGAAAATGAGAGACATCCAGGTTCAGCAGAGCTCTCGGGAGGGGTGTTCAAAGTTCAGACCAAAACGGGTACCAGAGCCTTTCTGTGCTCGGTGCACATCCAGAGGCACAGTGAGTGAGAGCACTTCCAAATCAGAGTGTGGTTGTGTCAGGACATGCTGTGCTGGGTTTGCAGAGTAGGGAACTGTCTGGCACCCTGCTCCAGAACAGCACTGAACTTGTGTGAAGACAGCAAAGCCACTGGAGCCCAGAAACACAGTGCCCTCAATTTAACTGGCTTTGAGAGAGTTCATGGCAGATGCATTCTTGTTGCCCGGTCTAGTCAAAAATGCACTACATCAATCTTCTCTTTAATTTAAAATAAAGCTGTTCTGAACTCCTAACAAAGTCATTTGAATATGCTTAGCTTGAAGCATGAAACAGTGTGTAGGCTGACTTGTTAAGTGTGTGTGTGTAGTGGTTTAAAGGAGATACAGAACGTATTTTTGGGTACCACAATAAGAGCGGTGTGGGATGAGTTGGAGAGGATCCAGAAGAAAATAACGAGAGTAATCTGGGGCACATGATCTACAGAAGTTTGTATAATTTTAGGGCTGTGCAGTAGGGGAGAATGGAGGAAGACATGAATCTTGAAATGCCTGGAAAGGCTGTCCTGAAGGCACTTATTTGATACTTATTTATGTGTTGGGGATAGTGAGGTGGGAGAAGTGGCAAAGATGTTTCTCATTGGATGCTAGGAGAAGCCCTGGAAAAAGATTACCTGGAGAGACTGTGAAGTCTCAGTCAGTAAAGATCTTGAGGAGGACATTGAGGAAACTTTCTCAGAAACTACTACTGCTGTTGATTCAGCTTTGGAGCAGATGAACTGGCAAGAAGATTTTGTGAGGGTCCTTTCCAGTCTTGCCTTGTGTAGAAAAGATCAGAATGAGCACTGGGCTACCACCTAAGCTTTGAGCTGCAATTCAAGTAATTGGCTTAATTGATCTTTTTATTTCATTACTGCACAGTAAATCACTTTGGTTCCATTCCAAAATTCCTTTACTCTAGTAAAAGTTGGATGAAATCCTTTCTGCACAGTTAGGAGCACACTTATGTTTCCAAGATATTTATACCCTACTAATTTATGTATTTAAAAGCCTCCTGTGTATTTGTATAGAATGAAGATGACTTCACAGGCCCTCTCTTTCCACTTTCAGTGCCATGTTGTGTAGATGTTTGAGTTGTGGCTGTTGCAGACTCAGTAGGGTACCTGGCAGGTCCCACAGGTAATTCAAACTATGTGAGCCATGTAGGAAGTATTAGATCGAGTTTGGTCTTCTAGGCAGCTCAGTACCCCCATGTAGGAAAATTTATCTGTGGTGACTCTCCATTCTGTTCCAAAAATGAACAAAAAATATCACCCAAGAAGAATTTTGATCTGATGGTGTTTAACTGTTTTACTGATATTGCCAGTTCCTGGATTGTGGACACAGAATCCAGATGCCACACATTATCAGGGAGTGCTTCAGCAGGGATGTGCTGAATTCAGGCTCAGCACTTCATGTTTCCCACAGTTTTTGGGGGGTTGTCTCACACTCTGTCTTCTGCAGTGCTGTGCTACATCTGTGTTTTCTTACCTTTCTGACCCCATTCTTTTGCTAACACAGGTCAGCAACTACTAAAAATGGTATTGTACACCCACTGGGAGTGAGAATTCCAGATTCTGTTGTGATGCCTCCGGGGCCCTCTCCATGTCCTTGTTAGCTCCAAGTAGCTGCATTTGGCTTCACACTTGGCCATCTTAGAGCAGAGATAACTGGGGAGGGATGCAAGGAGATGTAAATCAAATGCTGGACCAGGAGAAAATTGAAGCAGTTGCTCAACACCTTTCTCATTAGAACCCAGCATAAGATGTTTCTGGGCCAGGGGAATGCAATTTACAAGTTGTTCTCTCAAGCCCAAATTTGCCTGTTACTCCTTGCTGGATAAATGTAATCCATTAGTTAAAGGCTTTTTCCACTGGTTGAATTGTTTCAACCTGTTTCTGAAACATATTTATGTGGTTTCATATGTTGTTTTTAAAGTCCAAATCCTCTCTTATTGCTGCAGTGGAGATGAATATCTATGAGGCTGAGTGGCAACAAGATGGGATCTGCCCCTTCTGCACAATCCTAATTGTGGTTTTGGGGCTGGCCATGTGTTCCCTTCCTGGAATGAGGGTAGGAAAACAGGCAGAGTGTCTTGCTGGCATCACCCTGTACAGGGCTCTCTGCTTTGCTTATCCTCCTGTCCATCTTGGTCTTGCTCAGCTTTTTCCACATCACAGAGAAAAGTGAGATTGTTTGAGTGTATGGGTAATAACAGCTTCAGTCCCTGATGTCAGAAATATAAATTAATAACTGGGGAAAAAATGTTTTGCATGGTGGGTCTTTTGGGGTCTTTTTTGGGTAAGATAGATCAGTTCATGAGGTGAAGCAGCCTGCACCCTCCCTGCCCTTTGCTAATGTTACATAAAGCTGTTGCTGCTCCTGTTCTACTGGAAGATGAGGTGCTCAGCTGAGCCCACTGAGCAGGCTTTCTTCTCCTGCTGCTGACTCCTGGTGTGATCTCACCTTAGTGATAGTGTCTGCTCTGGACTCTCTTTGCACACTGTATAACTTTGGGATTTGTTGTCTTTTTGACTGTGGAAATATCTGGAATTTTAATGTGAGAATTTTTTTGCCTAAGACTCCTATTTCCACGTAACCATTTCTGTGAGCATGATGAAGATACTGATTTTTGTGCCTGGCAAAATACTGTCAGGAGATTGAATTAGGTGCAGATTTCTCCCCTTCCTGCAGTTGTTTCTGAAAGGGAGATCTAACTGACATTATTCTAAGGAACAAAGTGGATGCTTAGTTGAGGAAGTAGCACCAATTGTGGTGAGACTGAGTTCACACTATTTCTATTGCCCAGAAGGGAGAGGAAAGTACTTGCCAAGTCTAGAAGCTGTCTTCACACAGACCAAACTCTGTGTGAAGCTGTCCTTTGGGTTTGACAGATGTCAGTGGTTCTGGTAGTAGCCAAGGCCACAGGAATCAAATGTGTTCTGTACACAGTGATGCTGCAGTGGTGTTGTCACTGGGAGTGTAGAAGCCTTCTCCTCATGATTTCCAGATCAGTTCTTCAGCTGCCATTGTTTTGGAACCAAGAAAACCTACTGATTTCTTCATCAACCCCAGTCTCATTTATGAGTCCCAGACCCCATTGCTCGGAGGAGTAACATCTTCCCAGTGTGCTCCTCTGCTTCCCAAAAGGCTGGGTTAAACTGGAGCTGGCTGAAATGTGAAGCTGTAGGTTTAGTGGTGGAGTCATTGGAGCTGTGATGATCCACCACTGTGGTATGTGAGTGCCAACCATTCCAGCTGTCAGTGCCCAAGCCCCCTCCAATGTCACAGCTCAAACCTTTGGTGATCCCAACCACTGCAGAACACAAGGAGAAATGAGGTTACAAGGGAAAACGTGTTGTGCCTACATTATGGAGGAGGGCCAACAACAAAGGAAGGTTTTTCTTGCTTTAGACTGGAGTACTAATTAGAATGGAAGTATTAATTATACTTTTTATCATCTGTCTGCTACTACCTTGTTTAGTTGTGAATGCATCTGTTCTTTCTGTCCCTCCCATCTAGGATCAGTTGTGAATTCACCTGTTCTTTCTGTCCCTCCCATTTGGGATCAATCTGTTCCCCATTAAAAGGGATATGTGCACATGGAGAGCATTCTTCTCTCACCTCTGAGAGAGCTCTCTAGCCTTTATCAGACTGGAAATGCTATTCTGCACTGAAATCAGGCAAGCACCGTTGTGCCTGCTCTGATTGTTTTGCTGTTGACATTTTTGAGATTATGCAGAGAAGGATCTGTGCAGTGTGGTGAAAAGAATGAACCCAAACCTTTAAGGTTACTCGGAGGATAGCAATGAAAACTCGTGCAGCTCAGAAAATGTGCCTTGGAATTGACTGGAGACAGTGCTGTGTACGGAGCAATTATTCCCAAGAACGACAATTTCCAGTTCAAACAAGCTCAGACTGTATTTACAGCAGAGGAGTACTGGAGTCAAGGGCATTGTTTAACTTCTGATACACTTTGATGACATTTGCTGCATTTCCAGCAGGAAAGATAAGCAGACGCCAGGAACATGGTCTAGAAATGGCAGCTTCCTGCCCTCAGTGGAACTGCACCTGCTGAGTTCAGACAAGGACTTGAGGGGAAGAATGTCCCACTTTTGGGGCCTGGCCTTTGCATTTGTGTTTGAAAGGAAAGAAGGCAGACAGAAGAGTAATTAATCAAGGTTTGAGGAAACAGGATTGTGAAGAGATTTATGTCCCTCATCTATATGTATAATGGCCCTGTCAACTGCATGATGGGCTCTTGGAGGGGCTGCTCTCTTATGGGTGGGATTTAGAGCTCTGCAAAGCTGAGACAGCTGAGGGTGGGGAGGTTGCTACAGGCCCCCATTACCCATCTTTTGCTTTTTTTGTTCAGAAGAAAAAAGGGGAGAAGAGATGATCAACATGGTTTGTTGATACAAGCAAAAAGCTAATTTGTGAAGATTTGTGAGTAGAAGGGTCACACCTGAATGGCTGAAGAGTGTCCTCTGCACTGGTGCCCCAGGGTCCTGTGCAGTTGGTGGCAGTGCTGGCTCTCTCCAGGCAGGGTGAGGGCTGAGGTGTGTTAATCACAAAGGGCTGCATTGCAGCATCACCCCCTAAGGCAGGCTGACAGGAGAGCTGCAGTTCAGCCACACGCTCAGAATGCAGCATGCCAAACACCACAGGCACGTCTGTGCACCCAAATGGCCTCGTGGACCAAGAAAGTAGTCTCAATTTTTTCATGGATTTTACAGCATGTTAAACTTTCTTGGTCCCCACTACATGCTACGTGCCTCACTGATTTTAATCACTGGAATAAGTCTCTTTTAAAGCTCTTTTAGAATAAATTAGCAGCACTCACTGTTCTCACCTGTCCCTGAAAATTCTGGATATTTCAGAAACTGAGGAGCAGCAGAGCAGTAAATTAGCACCACTCACTGTTTTCACTTTTCCCTGAATACTGTATTTTACAAAAACTGAGGAGCAGCAGAGCAGTATCTCCCATAGCTGCTTTCGGGGAAAAATCTGTGGCTGTTGAGGAAGTGCAGCCCTGGCCTGGCGTGCACAGCAGCACTGTGCAGGGTGAGCCTTGCCCTGCTGCTGTTCACTCCTGTCAGGCTCTCCAGCTCACTCTACAGCTGTCTGTCTACCCCTCAGCTGTCAAGTAGAACAAATGTTTTTGGTGCTGAGAGCACTGGTCACTGTCACAGCAAAGATGGATGGCTTTCCAGGATGGATGGACATCATCTGGGAATTTGTTTTAGAGGTTGGGGTAGGTTTTTTTCATATCAGAGGAAGAAATTTATATCTTTTGACAGTAGTCTCCTGAGGGCCTCTTTCCTTTATTGATACCTCAGTGTTGTCCTTTGATGTAATAATCCTGCATTACATAGCCTGTCACTCAGAAATTATGAAGTTGGGCTTCTGATGCAGGGGAATACCACCAAAGCTGAAAATAACAATTATTATTTGAATTTATGAGACAGAAAGAGCAATACCTGAACTTAAAGGAAGATGTTTCTGCACAGAACAAATCATGATGAATATGGAAATTAGCAAGGAGCTTGGTCTTACAGAAATATGATCTAAACTGACAGATTTTGTGTTTACACTTCATCCAGGCCATGTCCTCAAACAGTTTAAAATGCATAGATAACATCCAATAGCAGTGGCACTGTGGAATTCAATGTTTTAAATTTTGGCTAAGCACAGGAAAGATCACATTTGGCATACCTGCCCTTGAGTGAAAGGATTATTGTGCTTGTTTCATAAATCCAAACAATTTATAAAGAACTACTGGTTTGTTCACCAGGGCAATGCATTAGAACACACAGAGTCTTGCTCTGGAAGGGGTGGCCTTGTTTTAGCCTGGGTGTATTTTGCAAGCAAGTTCCACACTGGAGTCAGATTTGCAAGGATGACTTTAACTGCTGCAGCCACGTCTGGAGGAGAACGTCCCTTTGCTGACCAGCTGCCTTTGACTGTACTTCATTTTTACCATCCCCAGCTGGGGATGGGTTCAACTTCTAAATTAGTTTCCAAAGCTTCCAAGATATTCTGTGCTGCATGCAGTGATCTGGAAGTGGTGATGTGTCATTTGGAATTCACAGTTCAAAATGCACGCTTAGCATCTCAGGCTCACGGTTTGCTGAAATGCTGATCTGCCCAATTCTGCTGTTCTGATTTCCTTCCCAAAGCCCACAGTAAACATCCTAAGTGATGAATTTAACTATGAAAGGCACCCTGGCCAATGTGACCTTGACAGAATGTCTTTTCCTTTTAAAGGGGCGATTAATAACGGCTTTGAATCAAATACTTAAAATATTTCAAGAGGAATAATGTTTTCCTTGGAAGAGTTTCCTTGCTGTGGGGTGAGATTGCATCTGACACATCCAGCCACAATTCAGACCTGGAGCTGGGTGTTGTGGAAGAACTCTGAAATGAGGCACCTTCTCACACCAGTTTCCTAGGAAACTTAATTTTATTGAAAGTAAAACCTCCTTTTGTTCCTATGATATTTGAAAGTGTATTGAGATGCATCAATCAGTACATTCGGTATCTTGAGGATAATTCCCTGAATCTGATTAGCAGTAATCTATCATATTCACATCCCCAAACTCCCTGGGAACAAATACTTCACAGTGGGCAGCTCAGTAAGAACAGTATCAAATGCATAAGGCTGTAAGGCCTGTCCTTGAGTTCTTCAATGTATTTAATAAGAATATCGCTGTCCATGTACAGTTTGAAATGATTTTGGTGCAGAGTGTTTCACTTTCACATGTATCACTGGCAGGGAGATCTGGAGTCCCTGGGGAGGAGAGGTGTTGGGGGCTGACTGGTGTGGGTTGCAGCTGGATCTGGTGTGAAAAGTCCCCACTTTCACCCCAGCCAAGCCCTGAGGGCAGGAGGCTCATCCAGGGCACCTCTGGGCTCCAACCTTCTTTCCTTGGTTTGTACTCCTGGTCTTCAGCACAGGTATTGATTATTAAAACCAGTCAGTCCTGTGCTCTGGCAGAAAAGTTTGTGCTAAAAAACTGTAAATATGCCATGTGTGAGTGGGTTTTCCCCCCTTGTCTCTGTCTGTGAGGACCATGTGCTGATCTGGTGCCCTGCTATTCTGCACCCATCTTCCAGTGGCAATGCTCTTGTGTATTTTTCTACTGGAATATAAAAACTAGGTTGCATTTGGCCATGTTCAGCATCTGTCCTGCAGCTTGCTCAGAGCTGATCTCCCAAATCTGTTCTAAATAGCACCAAAGAATTCCCCTGACAAATTCAGAGCCTGGCTTTGACTCCTTTGTGTAGCATCGTGGGATTCAAATGTATGCTGCAAAAAGCCTGATCCCTTAGCTGTTGTGGCAGTTGTGGTTAAATAATATTAATCCTTGATATTCTGTTTTCCCCTCAGAAATATTTGGTAGCCTGATCTCAGGGATTTTCTTAGAACTCAGATTAAAATATAAACTGGGACAGAGGGATTTCCCATAGGTAAAGCAGTTTTAACAGTATTTTTTAATGAAAATATTGTATCCCCAGCATGAAATCAAATGTGTTGTGTGTTACATGAAGGCTGGTCATGCAAAATAATGTCAACAAAACAATCTTGCTGCCCCTTGAGACTTATACTTGATAATGCACAAGAGCAATTGGAAGTCTTCTCATGGCATTCATTTTTAATTACTTCTGTGGTCCAAGGTCATAGATATAAGCCACTTGTCAGCCTGGATAGCTTCACCAAGATAAAGACTAGATTTATGGCATTTATGCAGAATTCTGGGAAAAACCAAAGGTCACATTTTTCAAATTGAAGTGTTCAAAGTTAGCCTCTTAAACCCATCCTCAGACACTTGGATAAACAGCCTGCCTTTCACAAGTGCCAGCAGAGGCTCTTTGTGCTGACTGTGCTGCAAACAGCCTGTGCCCAGTGCATGTGTCACTCCTCAGCCCAGTTTGGGGCTTGCAGGCCTCCTCTAGGCTCTGGTGATTGTTTTGCCTTAACCAAAGTGGCCATGTTGTCAAGGCTTTAAATTATTATGAAAACAATTCTTCGTTTTTAATCCTTCAAGTTCTAATGTGGATGATGCCATTATAAGAAGGGCCTGTGTCTGTTTTCTTTCCATGCAAAGTTGGCATGACCAAGTGGAACATTTTAGAGACTCTTGTGATATGAATTGTTTTACATCCTAGTGGCAATTCTTCATACAAATTCTCTTAACCATTCTTTACAGTGTGTTTTTGCAGGCCAGTAGCTAAACCTTGATGTGTAGTAGAATTTTCTTGTTTCTAGACTGTGACTTAAGATTTAAGAAATTTTTTTTTGCTTTTTGGCAACAAAATTTTAACAAAGGCTTAGCTTCCAAGCTCTTAGTCTTTTGAGGGTGTGCTTGAATGTAGAGACAGAATAAAAATGCAGAATCTTTGAAAATATAAGTCAACCAGAATTTTCTACAGCAGGTTTGTGTTTTTTCCTTTGTTTAATAAAGTAACAGGTACAAGAAAGGAGGCTCTGTGAGAGCCCCTGGTAGCTTGGGTTCCTACCACTCTCCTGGGAGTGCTCTGAAGAAGTTGTTTTAGAGGTGAAGCAAATCATCACTAAATCAATAGAATTAAAATAGACAAGTGTGAGATTTGGGACAAACAGCACTTGCATGAAGGAATCACCAATTAAGTCTTTGGAGAGTAACTGCAGAGGATGGAGGAACAACAATTCCTGAGAGAATGGGGAAACATTTTTTATTGAAGGTCTTTATTTGAGGGCTGGTGCTGACTAGAAATATTGGTTCTGTCTGAATTGTTTAGGGATCTTTCATTTGCATTCTGGAAGAGAAAAAGAAAGGATTAAACCACAGATTTTGGGAATGCTTGAGTATGCACCAGGGCTTTGTTCAGATGAACACAGATTAAGTGAAGGCAGAGCAATAAGACTCAGCAGCAGTAAGATAAGTGTGGCTCCTTTGTTTGTATGTTCCCACAAGCAAGTTTCATATATTTGTGCAAACAAAAGCTGAGAGAAGCCCAAAGGTGATTCTAGGAATGGTGCCACATGTAACCATGCACTGAAGTAGTGGCAAGTGTTGAGATCGTACAGGGGAGTCTGTGGGAATAATCTTTTAAATAAACAGTGTGTCTCTCTTTGCCAGATTGCTGATCCTCCAACTTGTGGGATGTGCCTATAAGGTTTTGAAAATCTGGAGCTGATGTTCTTCTAAAAAAAACATATAAAACCAGAAAAAAACAAATAAATTCCTGTAATCTTATTGACAAAATCTCTTCCAGTCCATCTTTGTTAGGCTTGTCAGCTGTACTAACACTCTTTGATGCTGCTTTTACCTCCTATGTTTGCTGAAGTAGGTGTTGCCCACTGTAAATAACTATTGTTCTGGCTTCCTGGCCCATTTGCTTGAATTTCCTCAGTTTTTGTTACACTTCTGGATAAGAATGGGTGGATATGGGTACAGGGACATAGCATTTTCATTTTTGCAGGTGAGCTGATGGCTCAGTGAGGACACTGCTGATCTGCAGTGACTCTGGTCACGCTCCACCAGGCAGTGTCAGATGTTGTTCCCCAGCCTGGCAGGATTTTGGGATGCAGTGCTCTGATGAAAGGGCAGCTTTGGGGCTGCTGGTGGTTTTCACATCAAGGGAGAGCAGTTTAGTCTGGGGTTGAATTTTACTCAAGATGTAGCAGGCACAGGGCTCAGCAGCAGAGTGAAATGGACAGGTGAGAATTCAGTATGAGTTTGGAATGTCAGTGCTTGTTAACCTGTTAGAAATGAGAAAAGCAATCATTGCAGTCTTTCACGGAGGAAGTGTTCAAAAAATGATGGTAGATTGTTTCACCTCGACACACACACACATCCAAACGCCTTTAAATTGCATCCACCTAAAAGAAAAAAACTCCTTTTTGGGGCAGTAAATGCCATGCCAAGTATTCCAACGTGCACACCCTGCCAAGGATATGGTAAAGAATGTGTCTGGGTACCAGAAAGGATTTTCTGCTAGCTTTGATTGCTGCCATTGACTCCGTGCTTAGATTGTCATGGGGCTTAAAGGACTGAACTCAAATTGGCCCCTGTTGTGCTCAGGGTTGTCCAGACATAAAGTAAATAGCATTTCCAGAGACGTTCATCTGCAAAACAGAGCAAACAGTCACTATGGATGAGTAATCAGACCTGAGCAAATAAACAACAAATACATGGAGGAGGAGGACATGCCTGCTTTTTTCCAAGTCAGTAGCTGAGATGGGAACAAGGCCAGTGAATTAATAGTTTATGTGCAGTACAGCAGAGGGACTCTTCTACAGAGGATCAGGCTTTGGATGAAGAAACTATATTTATGTGATTTGCTATCTGTTTTCCCCACTATGTCCCGTCTCCTTCAAAACCAGTCAAGTCCCTCCCCCCTCCCAGTTGTGCCATCACCCTCCAAGCCAGGAGGGAGCTGGGGGCAGCTCTGTGCCCTGGGTGTGCCAGGGCAAACTGGGCCAAGCTGCAAGCACAGAGCAAGTGGTGACATGGGAGTCAGAGCTGCAGAGCCATTCATAATCCACGTCTCTCTTCCCCATCATTATCTCTGCTACCCGAGAGGGTTGAGAACTCCCTTAAGCCTCCCTGCAAGTCATTTCGATTCTAATTGGGATTTAAAAACTCCTGAAACCTGAGTGGGTGGCTCAGTGCATTATTGCTGATGAATGGTACCCTGGGTGCTGTGCCCAGCAGACCCACAGAGGCTCTCTGCTTGGTGTACCAGTGAAGAGCTGTCCTTTTTGTTTTCAAGCACAGATTTGCTCTTTACACCTCAGCTAATTAGGACCTGGCTTCATGCACAAAAGAAATCCTGTTTGTGGCACCATACCAAAATGTTAATTCAATTTTGTTATGTTGAATCCTTTCCCTTCTTAATATTTCTTTAAAATGGAGGGGATGAAGCTTGCTTTCTCCATGTAAATATTTTCTGTCTTTCCTTCCCAGTCTGTGATTTCTCCTTCAAAGATTGGCTTAACATGGTTTCATTACCTACCCAGAAATGTCAGCATAAGGACCTCAGCTCTCTAGGCTTGGTTTTGAAGGACCGTGTTCCTGGTGATTTTCTGGTTTGTTTTGGTGTTTTGTTTGGTTTGGTTTTTTTCTCCTCACATCCTAACCGGTCATTGTTCCCTTGTTGCTAATTCCTGCCTGCCTTCCCCGCTCCTGTTAAACTGGCCCACAGCCGTTTGCAGAATGATGCGAGAGGGTCCATCAGCAGGGTAAGAGCTGGAGAATTGCCCTGCTGGGGCAGGAGGGGATGACATCACTCTGATGGATTTCACTGTGGCAGCTGCAGAGGGACCTCCCGGTACCAGGCATCTGATAAATGAAGCACGTAATTGAGAACAGCACTGATGGAGGCTGCAGCACTATTTCCAAGGAATTTAGCAGTTCCAAATGGGTGAAGAGGAGGGTAGAGGGGCTCTTCTCACCTGGGCAATGTGGTTTGGGTGGGGTTCCCAGCCCATGCACGCCATTCACTTGTTTATCATCTTAAATCTCTTGAAGTGCTTCCTCCAGCAGCTGCACTGTGCTTTCCTGTGGGCTGCACACAACCACAGCAATCTCTGCTCAGTGAGGCAGAGGGGATGATGTTGTTAGCTCTGAATTAATTTGCTCTGTGAGTGTAAATCAGCCTCCTACTGTTGTTTTGGTGAATTATTTGAAATGTAAATGCTACAGAGACAAATGAAATGTGTGGATGTGGAAAAAGCACACTTGAAAGAGAGAACTCAAACACAGAAAAAAAAAGTTCCCTTTGTCAATATAATGTGCTTTCAATAAACTATGGATGCTCTTGGCTTTCCAAGCTGTCTGTAATCATCATGGATTCCTCTCCCAGCCTTACCCCTAAAAGCTGTAGACTGTTAGTCAAGTGAAAACAGATAACCAACATTTTGGGAAAATGCCTCTAGCCCATTTTCCCTCAGTCCTGGGTCATTGTTCAGGCTTGTGACCCAGACACACGTCTGGAGCTCCTCGCCACTGGGGAGCTGCTGGGGCTTATTCCAGCTGAG
Source organism: Cettia cetti (assembly GCA_013401135.1). Lineage (NCBI taxonomy): Eukaryota > Metazoa > Chordata > Aves > Passeriformes > Sylviidae > Cettia > Cettia cetti. The sequence goes on from VZUI01058722.1 coordinate 55,803, forward strand.
ACACAAACCTCTGTGAGTTTGAGAGAGCTCTGTTAAAAGGCTGTGCTAAATTTAGGGCTGTAGTGTGCAGATCCTCTGAGGAAACTATTCGAGAAATCTATTCTTTGAGAATAATTTTCCAGAGAGAGGGTGGGATTATATTCCTTTAATTTTATTTTTTAATAATGGTAGGTGTATGGGGTTTTTGGCCATTGTTTTGGTTAGGAATTTTGTTTGAGCTTTTTATTTGTTTGATTGTTTAACAGAAGTTAGTGTTCACTAATTCCTGGCACTTGGAATGTATGAGGCAGGTCCATCCTTTGAGAGAGCAGCAGAGCACAGATGTGTGGAACTGCATGACTTATACTAGGTGACATTAGTCTTAACTGAACTCTGGACTACAGTTAACATTTGTTTCCTGAGACCTCCAGTAGATCATTTAATTACAACTTCATCTTCCCACCAGTTGGATGAACAACACAGAACCTTTTCTCTACGTTTTCCCCTCCCTGCCATCTCTGTTGGTGCTGAAGATCAAGGTTTGTTCTCCAGTGTCACCTAGGCTTGATTGTGAGAATCCCACCATGCAGGCAGCTGCCTTCCAATTATCCTAATTTGCCTCTGAGCAGGATGCACTTGCACTGGCAGGGTGGCAATGAATTGTTCAGCCGTGGCTTGTCTCTCCCTCTGGGCACAGAGTGCTCTTCTTTGTGAAGCCACAGAGCTGGTAACAGCTCCAGAGGCTTTCTGGTGACATGGAGAGCTCTGGAACTGTGTACAAGTTCCTCTTGGCATCACCTTTCAGCAAGGTAGGGGCACAAGCAGGGCCCAGCCAGGACCCGTCCCACGGTTGTCTTCTAAAACCTGCATTCCAAACTCTGCAGGGAGGTGTAAGCAGGGTGAACCCCTCCCCTGGACCATCTTGGTCAAGCTTCACTTGATTTGCACAGAACCCTTCCCTTTTGTCTGTGAATGCAGCCCAAGTGCTGCCTGCTCAGGCACTTGGACAGACCCCCTGTGCCACCCACTGGCTCCAGTGATGTGTTTGGAAGCTTCACATCCTCAAGATAATTCTTCATGGAGTCAGGTTTTTGACACTTTATCTATATGGATGCATTAAAAAAGAGTTTGGGTGGCATTCTTTTGTGAGCTGCTCTTGTTAGAATTATCTATCTGCTTTTGTACTGTGATGACATAAATCCCAAGCTTGAGCTAGGACTGACAGCATAATGAAACAGAGTTTTAGTTCTTGCACATATTGGCTGTAGAACTAAATGTTGGTGACCCCCCCCCCCCCCCCCCCCCCC
>VZUI01058723.1:0-18059 GCA_013401135.1 Cettia cetti
TGCAACTATCTTGTATCCTTGAGATCTGTTTACCACATTTTGTTTTTCACTACAAGCACAGCTACATAAACATAAAGCAAAGAGTTATTGATCCGGGATAGCTTATCTAAGATCCTGCTTCTGTTAACTACAGACAAAGCTTATCTATCTACTTTAGCTAATTCAGCAACTCTAATCTTAACTTTCTTAAAAGTTCTTAATTCTTCAAAATTAATGTCTCACAGGTTTCCCAGAGCAGAGAGAGGATGTCTCTCTCCATAAAGCCATTTATTCACCGTGCTAGAACACAGAAACAGCTCAAGCTCTGAGCCTCCAAGGAAGGAGCCTGAGCAGAGGACCCCTGGGCTCTTATCTCCTCACAGTCCAAGTGTGCCAAAATCTCACTTTTGCTCCTGGAGTCTTTGGCTCCGACCCTGTCACACTGTTCATCCTGTCCAGCCACCTGGCTGGTGCCAGCATCTTCATGTCCTGTGTTATGCAAAGAGTTGGCACTCCCCAGCCTCTTTCCTGGGGCTCCTGCCATCCAGAGCTAAATTTGCAGCTCACACTTCAAACCTAGCTACCTGCACCGAATGTATTCCTCTGCTGTAATCCTCCTTGGGAAGGACTTTTCAAAGAAGTGTTACACCTTGGCATCCTCACCCTTTTTGTGGGCTAAAAGTGGAAGGCTGTCCAATGTTCCTGCTTTCTTATCATATGGTGTGGGCAGAGGGGAGCGTGTTTGGTTTATTAGTTCTGGTGCACACCAGCATTACACATTATCTTCCCATTCTTTCATGTTGGAAGTCTTAGCTGGAAAAGACCTTATGTTGTCACTGAAGCCTTAGTAACACACCTTCATTAGCTGGAAAAAACAAACTGAGTTTTTTCGTAATTATTATGAAAAGGGATTAGTTTGTGTACAGTCCTTATAGACCCACCTAATATATTTATTAGCTATTACTTTACAACTGTAATTTTTTTCATTTAAGGACTTCTGTGTTTAAAGGGCTAAAACAAGGAGTGTTCACTGAGCTGGAAGCTGCACCCTTTGAATTTCCTGTGGAAGTATAGTGCAAGTGACTCACACCTTGACGTGCCTGCCTGTCAGCTTTTCTGTTAGAGATCAACTGTAATTGCTGTTGCTTCTCATCACAGGAAGTTATTCCCACTGCACAGAGCTCATTTAGTCAGCAGAGTGCCACCTGAGCTTCCCTGCCTCAGTTTAGTAGATTTGATCCAAGTTCTGTTTCACATTCACATTAATTTTTTTAGTTGGCAATTGACACGTGCTTTTATAAATCCTTAAAGTTAGCAGTCTTCCAATAGGTACCTTTTCTTTTAGTACTTATCAGTAAGTCAAAAACTAGAGTGTATTTTATTTATGGATATGTGGCTTGATTTAGGTAACTAAAAGGACGTTTCATGTCCTCTATATGACACTTATGCATCTTAAAAAACATAGAACAAGCTTCCAAATAGCCAATGCTGTTTTATAAAAATGAAACCTTATGAGCTAGATAGGTCTATTTCTGTTCCCTGCATATATTTTATTTTTGGCATACCTCTCTAGTAATCATATAACCTTTGGAGTATTTTTACTCAAAGTTAGCAAGGCTGAGATGTCCCACTAGTCTCAATGTGATCGTGGTTATGAATATTAGTAATGTCTTCTCCATGCTTTAGGAAAGAAGCTGTGTTAACTGATTATAGATAGATTCCAGAAAGATAACGGTGTTGTATCTAGTTGTGTTCTTCTCTAGGGAGAAGAAGCAGGTGCTTCCGATGTACTGCTCCCTGGGAATGCACTTTAATTTCTACTAATTTTTTAAAAGTGCATGGGCTTACTAGCTCATCTGAAGATGTCATGCTGAAAAAGTATTGAATGCATATAGCTGTCATGTTGATGAGCAACTGCAGACTGCTGTGACAGGACTAAATCTGCTGTTTTACATTACAGCATCCTTCCTTTACTCCAAGTTAGTGATCTGAGGGGGAGAGTGCTGGAGCAAAGGTGAAATATTTCTGTCATCTCTGCCATGGTTCAGCTTCTGGCAAAAATTAGCTTTTCTAATATGCCAGCATCATTGCGATACCAATGCAGTGCATACAAGCATCTCCAGGGAGCTGTTTGGAAATTATACTTCCACAAAGAATTTGTCCATGGAAGGGAGAAGTGCAGTCCCCAAGGGTGCTGTTGTTGGTTGCTGCTGTTGGAGATCATTTACATGAGAAATCATACTGTTGTGCTGTCTATTACCTGACTGCAGAGCTGAGTCAAATGTTTGTCTGCTGGGAAGGAAGGGTGCATTTTGTTGCTTCTGTTTATTAACTCCACTTTTTTTATTGGCAGTAATATCAGAGGGGTTTTTTTATTTCTTTTCAGCTGTGATAGACAAAATGTCAGCAGAATAAGTGACCTACTCTTCAAAACTTGCCATGAACCATTTGGTTGGACCACCTGAGGGGGAGATCAGTGAAGAGCCAGCAAACGGAGCAGTGAATGAGTCAGTGGAGGCTGACCTGGAGCACTCGGAGGTGGAAGAGGAACAGAGGTATGCAGCTCGCTACCCAAGGCACACCAACAGCAGCCACGTGGGCCTGTCTGGGCAGGAGGAGGAAAGCATGTTAGCTCGGTCAGCTAGCACTGAGAGTGGTTTCCACAATCACACGGATACTGCAGAAGGGGATGTGATAGCCACAGTGGAGGACAGTTATGACATTGAGAGAGTGCAGGAAAATGAGGATGAGAGTGCATATGCAGTGCAGTACAGGCCTGAGTCCGAGGAGTACACAGAGAATGCTGAGGCTGAGCATGGAGAGGCCATTCACAACAGAGCATTGCCCAATCACTTACATTTCCATTCCATTGAACATGAAGAAGCCATGAATGCAGCCTACTCGGGTTATGTCTACACACATCGTCTCTTCCACCGAGGAGAGGATGAACAGTATGCTGAGGCTTATGCTGACTATGGACTGCAGGAGCATGTGTATGAGGAAATAGGAGACACACCAGATCTCGATGTTAGGGAGGGCATCCAGCAGTATGAGCGGGAGCGAGAGGAAGCCGACAATTACCGCAAGGAGGCACTTGGTGCCCGCCTTCACCATTATGATGAGCGGTCTGATGGAGAGTCTGACAGTCCTGAAAAGGAAGCAGAGTTTGCACCCTACCCAAGAATGGATAGTTACGAACAAGAGGAGGACATTGATCAGATTGTAGCAGAGGTGAAGCAGAGCATGAGCTCCCAGAGCTTAGACAAGGCAGCTGAAGACATGCCAGAGTCAGAACAGAGTTTGGAGCATGGTCAGGCTCTTGTCAGTGGTGGGCATGAAAGTAATGGCCAGCTCACATCTGGTTCTCGAGTTACATCTGGCTCGGGAGAATCTGTACAGAGGTACAGCAAGGAAAAAAGAGATGCAATTTCACTGGCCATCAAGGATATTAAAGAGGCTATTGAGGAAGTGAAGACAAGGACCATCCGTTCTCCGTATACCCCCGATGAACCCAAGGAGCCTATCTGGGTGATGCGGCAGGACATCAGTCCATCCAGGGATTCTGACGACCAGAGGCCACTAGATGGAGATGTGAGTACACAAAGCTTTCACCTCTCAGGTTATCTGTGTCTAATTCCTTTAACTGTGACATTCATGGCAGTGAAGGAGGGTGCATTATATTCTTCTATGTCTCATTCTTGAAGAGGTGCTTTGTTTTAAATATGTACTCTGGATAACATAAGAGAAGTAAACATGCATTAACAAGTAGCCAGATTTTTCTTTATTTAACATTGCTGACCCCAGGTATGCTGTACAGGAATTTGTTGCATGATGCTCTTTACATGTCTTTTCTGAAACAAATGCTGTTATATTTTTTACAGCCATAATATACTTTAAAATACTGACCAAACAGTTTTGTACTGTCTATCTTTGTGCTTTTGTTAACTCTTAATTTTCTACGTTTCGTGTTCTGTCACATAACAGTCCCAACAGTTCTGTCAGAAATCTGGTGATATTCTTTATGATGGTATCATAGATCAGATTCATATTCTAGAAAAATTACATGTCAACTTGCAGTCTCTAGAAATACGTTATGAACCTCAGTGTATGACATTATCACTGTAAAGTGTATTTACAGCAACCTGAGTATTGAAGGCAGTTGTTCAGATTTAAGAACTAGCATTTCTGAAATTGTGTGCTTTTGGCGTGAGGTTTAACTTGGATCAGGGTTGTCTACCAGTTTGTAGACAGTACAGGTTGTGTACCAGTTTGATTCCAGCTGTATTTAAGATAATATTTATTTCAAGTTTTACGAGTTTTCTGCATTATTTTGTAAAATAAACTCATAAACAACTGTTAAATGGGTTAAATCTGTGCCTGATATGAAAAGAGCTGGTAGGCTTAATTTACTGATCAAGAATTACCTATTACATGTTCCTATGTTATTACTTAAGGGGCAAGTACCTGCAGACATTGCTCCATTCCTCTTTATTGCTGTGGAATTGTTTTTGTGGCCTTTTGTTTGGGTTTGGTTTTGTTTTTTTGTTTTTTTTTTTTTTTTTTGTTTGTTTTTTTTTTTTGGAAGATTAGGGGAAGTAGAACTCCTTGTGTGTTATTTTTGGTACTTTAGACTGAATTATTGCAACATTCTAGGAATGCATGAGAACTATTCAAGACACCTCAGTTACTGCAAAGGGAATTCAGATGACAGGCTTCTGATTTATCTTTCTTCATAATGAGGAAGGCTAGTATTCCACAAATGGACAGAGATTTTTGGAGCATGGTGTTTTGGATGCTGAAAAAACATGCAAGCTGATTGAGACATATAACTTTCAGATTTTATTTTTCCTGCAAAACTGTTAGAAACACAGTGATGAGTGTGCTATGTTTTTTTTTTCCTTGATTCTTAATAGAAAACTTAATTGAATCTTAAAAAAAGCCCAAACAACCATATTGCAAGAATAATTTCTACAAATATTTTTTAAATTGTGTCTGTTACAGATTGGATTTGCAGTCGTATGAGGGAGGAAATCTTCCCAGATTATTTTGTGTGGGAAACATTTATAACTTAACTTTAGGAGTTTACAAAGCTAAAATTATTTCTGTCCCCATTTTCAAATAGGTCACATTACTCTTTCTTCACATTTTGTTTACCATATTGTCTGTAAATCCTGTTACTGCTTGGAGAATCAAAGAACTTCTGTTGCTTCCTAACTAATTGTAACACAGAGTACTGTAATGGCTTGGTGACATTAGGTTGAGGATCCTGAGAGCACCAAGTTTGTCCTGAAGGTGCTTCGTCTGCTCTCCAAAATCCAGGTGCATCTTACAGAATTGAACTTTACTGAGATGTGCTGATGTGACTCAGCCTTGTATGTTCATGTAGTGAGCAAAACAGCTGTTTTTATTGGTCTCTGCATACATTAAATATTGAAGTACATAGGGATTCCCATTTTGCACCAAAAATTTAATTTCTCCTTCAATATTTTTCATACCGTGTCAGGTAAGAACCTCACTGAAATTTTCAGGGCTGACTGAAATCAAAACAGTGATTTATAATGACAGTATAGCTCAGTGAAGAGAGAAACAATGGCTGTAGATGTACAAAGAGTCTGTGTTCTTGGAAAGAAGAAGTAAATTACACAAATAATTCAGAAGATCTATAGCAGATTGAGGAGAAGACTTGTTGTAGCAGGGACCTGGGACTGTGTAGGAATTTTGTTTTTCCCTCAAGAAGAGGTAGGTATTTGCTTTACTGGATTCTTTAATTCAGATGGCAGCTCAAAAACTCTCTGCTTTCTTTAATGAAGCATTCCTAGAACTACTTAGCTGTATACTGGGCAAAAATAGGCTGTGTTGACTAAGTGACTATAAGTGGTCAATGTAATAAAAGTATAGTTGAAGCCCCTTTATCTAATTGTAAGTTGTTCTTCTGTCTCCCTCAAGAAGAAAGCAGGATCTCAGATACAGGCTTTTCGGTGTAACCAGTATATGCCAAAGATGTTTTTCAGTCTGATTAATAGCATTGACCTGGAAATGTGAGTGTTTTTACCTCCAGGCAGACATGATTTTCTTGCCCTAGAAGTATCAAATTACTGCAGATAAATAATGCAAATTGGCTGCTTTTTTTGCCTTCAGTTATTTTGCAAGTCTATTTTGAAAATTATCCTCAAGTTGTTTTTTAGCAAAACAATTTTCTTTTAGAAATAGAACTTAATTGAAAATATCTCTAATAATATTGTCTTCTTAAACATGTGATACTGAAACTTGTAAGACTTCTTTAGATACAAGCAACAGTCACTTTTTATTTAGCTAGGAGCTGTGCACTTGAGACCAGTGAAGCCAGAAGAACGATTTGTGGTTGAGACTTATTAAATACAACAGCCTCCTTTGCCTTTTTTCCCAAGAAGATGACTGTTACACCTCAGTCCTGAGCATTTGGGTAATGCACTCACAGCAGAATGCTTGGTAGGATGCCATTTGGAAGTGTCCAGAGACTATTTTAAGAAGGCAACAATTCACAAGTATTCAACTGACCTGCAGCTAGGTATAGTTTGGGACTGTTAGGAAAGACATGCAATGACTGTGACGGTTAGAAGGATACAGATCACTGTATCTGTGTGTTCTTAAGATGTCCTGATTCCAGTTTTATTCACAGGTTAATCTACCAGGAATATCAGTCATTCCTGGGTATTTATTCTCAAAGGGAATGTTTGGTCAGGTGTATAAGAAAACTAAATTGTTCACTGCCCATGGATGATCTGTTGTAATAAACTATGGTAGTCTCGTGATGTAGGAGGCAGGTAGCAGACACCTGTGAATAAATAAATAGTTTAAAGAGGTACCTGTTTAATATTTAACAATGGAGAATATTAGCTGCCATGTGCCTTGTGCACCCTGGTTTAATGATGCATGCTTTCACTTGCATCAGGGGTAGTCTGGACCGTGAGTTTGTGGGGATGGTGTTGTACTTGTGTATTTGATAAAAGGTGAAAAATCCTTAGTGTCTTTTGAATAAAGACAGAAAGAGTATTTTTTAACATTTGCCACACAAATGAGATCCGTGCAATTGATGTGTATTTCCAAAGCCTGTTTATCAGAAACCTTTTAAACCAAAGCAGGCCATCACTTGGATATGGCCTCATGAGGATCTCTTTTTCAAATACAGTAGCAGAGCTGCACAGCTGCAAGTGTGGCATCAGGAAACTGACCCTTGATGGAAAATGCTGTGGAACAGCATTGTTGATTCTTGTGAAACAACTTGTGTTTTCTAAGTGTGAAATTGAGAGATTTTGTTCACCCATAATATCATGGGTTGGAAGGGACCTTAAAGGTCATCTTGTTCCAAACTCCCTGCCATGGGCAGGGACATGTCCCACTAGACAAAGTTGCTCACAGCCCCATCCAGCCTGGCATTGAACACTGCCAGGGATGAACTAGCCACATCTTTTGTGGCCAACCTGTTCCAGTGCCTCACCACCCTCACAGTAAAGAATTTCTTCCTCATATGTAATCTCTACCTGCCCTCTTGTAGTTTGAAGCCATTCCCCCTTGTCCTGTCACTGCCTGCTCTTGCATACAATCTTTCTCCAGCTTTCATTTAGGCACCCTTCAGGGACTGGAAGGCTGCAATTGGGTTACCCAAGGCCTTCTCTTTTACAGGCTGAACAATCCTGATTTTCTCAGCCTTTTCATCATACTGGATAAAGTTTGTAGCTGGAGCTGTGAAAAAGCTTAAGCATGGTCTTTGTAATGCATGTGTGCTTGGGAGTAGAGGAGCAGGAGACATACATTCATCAGGAAGATACATTCTAGATAGACAGAGTTACCTCACTGAATGGGTAAGCCCATATCCCATTTAGGTGGCTCTGGCTCACCTCTGTTGTCAGATTCTTCACTGTAAACCCATTGTGAATGTACCTAGCCAAGCACAGAAATTGTGGTGTTTAAAGGTCTAAATAGAGGACATGCAGCGCATGGATCTGGATTTGAGGATAAATACTCATCCACATGTTCAAGTGGAAAATATTATAGTTTTGTGTAGTAAGTAATTCAAAATGCAATGAAATATTCTGGTGTTGAAAACACAGGGAAAAGAAGTATCTTTGTTACAGAGCTTTGAGAAAAGTGGCTTGCTTAGTTGTGGAAGTATAAAAACGTACTTAGAAAAGTACTGGCAGGCTCAAAAAGTCATGTAGAATTTTTTGCGCTGTGAATTAACAGAGTAGAAGCAGGCTGCCTGCTTATAATCAGTAGAAAACAATGGTTTGGAGACAGAAATTGTCCATTATCCAAGTATTATTATTTTTTCCCGAGATCTGTTTAGTTATCCATGGGGTTTTATATCTGAAAGCCAAGTTTTGTTGATCTGCAGGACATGATTTGTTTCTGCATGCCAAAACTTTCATTTTGCAAAACCCACTGGTGTTTTATAATCTCTGCTCCTCTGCAAATATTTGAGGTGGTGGGACGTTAGAATAAACCCTAATACAAAGAAAAATCATGTATATGGATGGTTTTGATTTGTGAAGTATAAATTCAGAGCTGAATACAAGTCTTCCAGGTGGAACAGAATTGAGCTGCATTGTTTTGCTTCTGTGTTGTTTTTGGTTATGTATATTTTATTTCAACCCTTGCATTCTCAGTTGCAGGATTTTCTCAGAATTGCAGAATTTCGATACATCAGTGTTTTCATGGAGATGAATTTGCTTCACTTTTTCCACAGCAAGAGTAATGTATTATTAAAAGGCAATAGAGAAGCCTTTTAAATAATTAAACAGGCTTCAGTAATAAAGAAACTGAGAGGGGAAAAGAGAGAAAGGAAACAATTAAAATAAAGATTAGTTTTTATTGACAGTATATAGTTGAGGTTTTTTTTCTGAGGAGATTTGTTGGTTGAGCACACAGACTGTAAGTCAGCTTTCCATCATTTATGACAGGCCCAGACTTGAGTTTATGCAGGGAAAAAAGCCCCAAATGCCCCAAACCAAAAATCACTAAAGAACCAAAGCAAACCAAAACAAAAAGTATTTTATTCATAAATCACACAGAAGAAAGCTTTAATTTAGCAATAGTCTGCTTGAAGGCAAACACTCACAGATGAATTACTGGCTTTTTAATTATGGTGAGCATTGGATACATAACCCCTTGAATATTGTTTTGTTTGATTATATTTTTAAATTATTGAAAGATGAAAGTAACTTGATTTTTCTGTGCTGTTGAAAATTAAAATGGCACTTATTATAGTTAAAATTTTCTGAAGACCCAGGAGGAATCCACAGTGATTTTTTCAGACTGACTTGTAAAACTGCACTTGAAGTGAAAGTATGGCTGAGGAAGTCTGTGCCCAGAGAAGCAGCCAGCCCTGAGTCAGATCTCTCAAATGGGATTGTTTTTCATTGTCCAGATGGTGGCAAGTGACAGGAGGCTCTGTCTTTGCAGGACATCATCACCTGGATCAGGGGAAATTCCACAAACTAAAACTTCACAAACTGCATTTGTTCTTAGATACATTTGGCCTGTGATCCTATGTGATCACTCCAGCATGTGTGATATATTGCTATTGTTTACCTTAAGCTAAATACAAAACACCTTTGTTAAATATGTAGGTAAGACTGTTGTAGATAATGTTATCTGCATAGGCAGGAATAATTTCTGTTGACTACCAGCAGGTGTCTTACCCATAAGCAAATTGGTCATTTCTGAGACAGCAACTGCATGACTCAGCTGTTGGATTAGTCAGAATCCTGACCCAACAGCTGCCTGTTGACAGACCCCCTCACTGTAGATGCTAACTACCCAGGGTGGTAGTTAAAATGGTCAATGATGCTTATCAGTTGTCTTGGGCACAGGAGGAGCCTTTTGGGAGGAATCTCTTCAGGCTGCTTGAAATTTCTGTATGGAGAGGTCCTATAGCAGTTAATCACATGTGTTGTTCTGAATGAGCAGTTCAGCCAGTAATCTGTCTCAAGTCACCTTGCCTTATCATGTGTGCACAAACTGACAGGGGGCAGGTCCTGGACTACCCAGCAAACTGATAGGTAACTGCACGGGATATGTGCAGAGACAGTTATCCCAAAACTACAGTACAAAGTTAGGTTTCATCCATACATCAAAATTATAAATTGAATTGCATAGATTATGCCACATTATGCAAGTATGTTTAAAGTACTAAGTTGGTATAATTTTTTTCAAGCCCACCATTTCTAGCGCTATATTTAAAACAAATTTGCAGCAAGGACAACAAATAATCATTAGCTTTTATTTACTTATGGTTATTTATGCCAACTAAACCCTATGGTTTCAGTTTGTATTTTGGTGAACAGAATTTTAGCTGTACAAATGACAGAGGACACTGCCATCACATAGTTGTCCTAAAACCCGGGAGATTTACTGCCATAGTTGTCCTAATAAAGACAGTTCTTGTGATAGAATGCTTTTGACTATACTTTCATGCTGGACCTGAAGTTTCCGTAGTGTTTTTACCTTTTCCTAATGTGTATGTGTTCTTTTCAGAGCACTTATCTCTAAAATTAAAAAACAAAACAAATTTAAAGCCTTGCTTTATCCCATTGTCTCCTGAGGTAATGCACAAGGAGACTTTGCAATCCCTGTGCCATAATACCTGTCGGGAGACCTAAGTATCAAATAAGTAATGCCCTGTTGTTTCAGTGAATCTTGAATTTCTGAAGCATTTGTTGATTTGTCCACACATATGATACTATAGAAAAGCTCTGAATAAACTACCTTTTTCAAAACAAAAAATGACCAGTGCTGCTTAATGTCTTTGTGAGCAATGTGGACTGAATGCACCCTTGACAAATTTGCCAACACCAAGCTGAGTAGTGTGATGAACAGGCTGGAGGGAAGGATTGCCATCCAGAGGGACATGGGTAGGCTTGACAGGGGGACCTGACCTTTGAGAGTCTCATGAAATTCAACAAGACCAAGTGCAAGGTCCTGCATATGGGCCAGGGCAATCCCAAACACAAACTGGAAGAACTCACTGAGAGCAGCCCTACAGGTAAGGACTTGGGGATGCTGGTCAGTGAAAAACTTCTTGCAAGAAGGGCATATAGTGATAGGTGAAGGGGGAACTGCTTCAAATTGACAAAGTAGGTTTTGATTAGATACAAGGAAAAATCCTTTCTGTGGGGGTGGTGAGGCACTGGCACAGTTTTCCCAGGTGCCACATCCCTGAATTGTTCAAGGCCAGGCTGGATGGGGCTTTGGGCAACCTGGTCTAGTGGAAAGTGTCCCTGTCCATGGCAGGGGCAGTAAAATTTAGATGATTTTTAAGGTCCCTTCCAATATAAAAGATTCTGTGACTCTATGATTAGATGATTTCATCCCGTCTGACCTAGTCTTTTGTGTGACTATGTGACCCACAAGCTGTACTCTTTTCAAATTATCTGCTGCTAAAAGCACATAAAAGAACACCACCTTTATAAAGCAAGAACAGATGGCTGTATTTGAAGGTGTTTCAGTGTCAGTTACATGTCTCTTCATGAACTGTATAGGAAACAGCTGGATTGACCTGGATAGGTTAGATGCAACACAATCCTCTCCTTTTATAAGTTCTGTTACTAAATCCCTCTGCACAAGAGCAAGGAAGGTTTCTCAGGTGTAGTGGGTTGCATGTTAGAGTCAAACAACGCCAAAATTGAGATGGAGAATTTTTGGATGTACCAGGTTGAGTACTGTAAGAAAAATGTAAGTAGATACTCAAGAGACAAAAATGCAAGTAGATATTCAAGAGAAGAGGGACAGCTATCACTTTTTTATTGCTGCACCTAAAAAAATTTCTAATTTCATTAATAGGCGTCTGTGCCCAATAAGAGCATGCATCCTGTGATCTTACTGTGTTCTGACAACAACCTTGTTAGGCTTCTAAAAGTTGTTTTGTTAATGACTTACGGCAGTGAAACAGTCACTAAGCCTTTGTTTAGACTTTGTTTAGAACAGCTGCGCAAATTATCTATTTGCTAGATAGAATATTTCTTGTTATTGCTGTGACTGCATTCTTTCCTTGTACATTATATATAGTACCTCAAAAATGCATTTTGGTGTCAAAGAGAATGAAGTGTTAATTCTTCAAAGACTAGAGTTTCCTGTACAAATGTTTTCAAGGACAGCTCTCATGTCATGTCATGCAGCAGACATTGTAAGATGTTTTGATATTTGGATTTGGTAATTATGGTTCTTGGTTTGGTTTTTTGAGGGTGGTTGTTTGCTTGGTTGTTGTTGCTGTTATTCAGGGGTTTTCTCCCCCCAAATATTTATTCAAATAAATATTCAAATAAATAAATAAATATTCAAACAGAGCACATAGAAAGCTGTGTAATAACTTAGTTCTGATACTTTGTAGATGAAAATATCTGGGTAACAGTGCCACTGGAGTAAGCATTAGTACATTTCAAATGATGCACAATTTCTTAATGCTAATTGTCTGGTTTAAATGCGATCATTAATCTTTATCCTTTAGTGTGTGAATATGAGAGTTTTCAGCTATTGTAAAGAGCACTTTTTTGTGTGTGCACATACACATTTGATGCTTAAACTGATTTCTTTGTTTCTTGTTTAAAGCTCAATCCTACAATGTCTAGATGTCATTATTGCATTGATAGTATTATGTGCCTTTTAAATTTCTTCCTAATACAGAAATACTGCATGATTATGAGAATGTGAGCACTATGAAAACTCTTTCTTATGTAAATAGAAGTTGCCATTTGTGCAGTTGCATCACTGTGGCACTGTTGACTGGTAATTACACAGTAAGTCAAGGGAACCTGTATCTCTTCCAAAGCCCCTGCTCACATGCTCTCTGAGCAAGTTCAGTCAGATGGTGTGACCACATGCCAGCTTTCTAGGGACTGTTTCACAGCTGCAGCTTTTGTCTTGCAGTTGTGATTCAAAATACAAAGAGATGCAGGGACTGCTCTTTAACACAGGAGAGATCTGTAAAGAATTTCTTCTTAACTCTTCAGCAGCCTTTATTAATTTACTATAATTTTAATAGTTATTATCTGAGATAGAGGAATGTCTGTAAAGAGAAAGAAGCAGAGAAAGGAGTTATGTATTCTAGTTTCATTTCCTATCTAAGGAAGCCTAAGAGAAACTTAGATATTTGGATGTTTTGGTTTTTTTGTTTTTTTGGTAGACTATTTTGTAGAACTCAAATTTTCAACTGCAGTAGATGCAGAGCGTGAGGGTGGAGCTGCTGCTGGGTCAGACCGCTGGAAATGTATCAGCTTTCTGGTATGACTCATTGGCTCAGAGAAAAGCTATGTCACACAGTTTATGAAAAGATAAGAATTGCATTTGGCTTGCTTTGTCATCAGTGATGTACTCTTGAGCTGGCAAAGCTAGAACTGCATTCTTCCTATGTTAAAGGAAAGTGTTAGAATGCCAGGGCTGTTGGGCTAAGTATCCAGCTTTAGCTAAAGGCTAAACTTCCCTTTTGAGGGTTTCCATTTTGGCTTGGGCAGACATGTTTTGTATGTATCACCTTAAAATCTGCCTGTAAAAATGCCTGCTGAGTTAAAGCTTTGTATTCTTTTCATTTTGGTCACCTTCATTAATTTCACATTCTGTGTTCTTGTCACCGTCACACCCTCATACCAGGGTCCCCTGCTCTGTACTTCAAATACCTTGCTTTTTCACATCATCAGCATTCATTAGGAATTGCCTATGATTAGAATATCCTCTCCCAGAACATTCTTCCTTTTATCAAGGTACTTGCTGATCAATCACGTAGACAGTTGCTCCACTGAATTGTTTATGGAGAAGGGAGAATGAGGAAATCTGATCTAAATAGCACATACTGAGCTCATAGCATGAACTTCTGAATATTTTCCAAGTTTTTAACTCTATCTAGAATGAGGAATCCCAGTCCTTGATTACACTGGTATTAAATTGTCATTTCATACATTAATAAATTTTTGAATACATCAATATAACTCTGCACAGTTTATAAAAGTTGTTTTCTAAGATAATGAGTAACTGCTGTAATTTTTGAATACATCAATATAACTCTGCACAGTTTATAAAAGTTGTTTTCTAAGATAATGAGTAATTTATGAGTAACTGCTGTGGCCTTCCTCTGCCCAGATTAGATTAATTTAGCACCTCAGGTTAATAATACATGAGGGCATGTGTGCTTATGGGGAAATTTCAGTCTTTTCGTCACTTTTCCCAGTTTGACAACTAAATAAACTTCAACTGATTCCCTGTATGCTGCTTAAGGTCAATTCACTTGTCTCCCATCACAGCTTACTCTTAGGTGACTTTATCTTTTCTTTCTTAGAATGTCAGAGCATAGGATGTAGAATATGAAAGAATAATTTCTACACTGAGCATTCTCAATAACTTTTGATTTTCTTGCCACTAGTCTCCATCTCCAGATTCCTCTTCACCTCGAGGTGCTGAATCATCAAACAGGCAGCATCACCAGGATGTCTGCAGTACAGCAGAGGCTTCCACTAATAAAGAGGTAGAGTAAAACCTTTTTAAAAGCCACAATCGTGTTCATGCTGCTTATGCCTCTTAATTTTCCTTGTTCCCTTGTACCAGTGCAATCCCTTTTTTTCTTTTTTCTCTCCTTATGCTTCTTTACCTTATGCTTGCCGGCCTATCTGGCTGAATTTCTAACATGCTGGACTGTTTGTCATGGCATTTCTGACTGTGATCAGTTGTCACTAAATTTAACAGGCTGCAGGGTACTGCAAACCAAACAGCCAACATTCCCTCTGTAGCAGAGGCAAAAAGAAGTCCTTTTTCCCCCCCACTACAAAAGAGTATTTCTCAGCCAGATGAAAAAGTGTAGTCAGAATTCAGTTCCTGACTCCAGACTTCTCAGAATAAAGCTACATAGTTTGGAGATTTTTCCCCTCGCCTGGTAGTGGTGCTGTAGACTGCAGTAGTTCCACCAAAACAAAATAAGCACAAATAGAACTGCTCATAGTGTGAAAAGAATTCGACGTAAGAAGGATTTGAATTAGTATAGAGTGGTAGGTTCTGTAAACAGAAAAATCTGCAAATATTTTGTTTATTTGGCTTTTTAAAATAAACTTGGAAACAATCTAGAAAGTATCATAACAAAATACCATATTGTTACTTACAGCAATGCATGAGTTGTCTTCCAAAATTAAAAACCAGATCTACTGTAAGAGGATTGAAAATTAACCAGAAATTAAATAATCCATTTGTTCCTTTTTACTTTTGCAGCTATCAAGGGATAGGAAAGTTTGTAACGTGTTTGTAATTGTGCCAGTCTGCATTTGCATTTAGAGAATAATAAAAAATTTCAAAATACTGAAAAAACCCCATAATTTTGATATTATTAAGTTTTCAACTATAGATCGTACCTTTAAGTTTTCATCTGCTTTACTGTTAGCTTATTAAAGCCTTAAGCATTTTTCACTACACACTTTGTCACTATGTATTCTGTATTTTCACTATTTTTAGGTATCAATAAACATACTAAAAGAAAGAAATCAAACCACTGTTGATTTCAATTGTTAGGATGTGATTACAGATAATTACAGAGGTGGTAAACCAGGTTTCACTGTAGGATGTATTGGGCTATTAGTTTCCCTCAGATGGGGAATAATTCCCGCTTTAGTATTTCTAATGCAAGAGTAAAAATGATAAAATAGCCTCATAATTTCTGGATTTTTAGGTCTTAGAGAGACCTTTTTATTAAATATAAATTTATAATACTCGATGGCTACAAGATTATTGAAAGTAATAAAATATTAATGACCTTGATATTTCATTATTCATGGCTATGTAAAATTAAAAGGTGTACATTTCCACCTATTGGTAACTTTATCTTTTACTTTACTCTTCTAGTGGTTTTAGTAGAATGCCTTTCTACCTGGGTAATGAACAAGAAAAAGGAAATTTGTGAGTGAGAATAAAGACTCACTCATATGATGGTGGTTTGCACCGCTCTATCCCGAAAATAAGTTGCTACTTAGAGTGCTGAACAGTTCCTAAATCTGTATAATAGATTTTGTTCACTGCTTAAAAAGACATAAATACTTTGTAAAGTATTTATATATGTTAGCTGCCTCTTGTGTGTAGGGGATTTGACCTCTATGTCTGTCAGAGCCCAATGTTTGAATTTCCCTTTTAGCCCTACATCAGCAGCTATTACAAACAGTTGTCGGAGTCTGTACGGATAAGTGGTTCAGTAGGAACATTCATCTGAAAGAGGTGAAGGAGCATTGGCAACAACAGATCATCGATTATTGACATCTTTATCAATGGTAGTACAGAATCTGATGGACAGGATTCTTGGATTCTCAGCATATCTTAGTAATTTTCATAGGGAATGAAAACTTACAGCTTGCACAGGTTCAGCTGTCTGTGTCACATGCTTTTTGTTTTTAATTCACAAATTTTATATTTATAGCAAGACATACATTGTTGGTTAAAAATACTATATGTTATATCAATTTTCCATATAGTACAAAGGAAAAGACTCCTTGGGGCTTAGTCAGTCCATGTGTTACATAACTGTAACCTTTCTAGTTTTACCTGGTTTTTCCACTAGTACACAGATGCTGGTAAGTTGCCTGTACATAAAGAAAAATAATTTGGCATGTGTTTTCATGTATATAATCCAGAAATATACTGAAAATTATTGAAGATTTTATGCATTATTCTGATCATTTGTATAGATTTTCTTCTAGTAGAATTATATTAAGCAGTCATTGGAGAAGTTACTCCTAGTGCAATCAGTTATAGATTCATTAACTATCCACGTACCTGCCTATAATAGCAGCAGGTATTTCAGTATATCCATAACCAATTATACAGTGCCACACACAATTTTGTTTGATAAATTTTTGTATGTAGTTTACATTATTGATTATACAAAGTGGTGAATCTCACTCACTGAAAGTTGTAGCCTTCAGGTGTCTGAAGGCTTAGTCTCATAGTCTTTCACAGAAAATACCGGTAGGATGTGTGGTATTACTTCAGTGTGTGTATTTACATGCACAAGTCAAGATTCTATTTATTTCGTCTCTGCTTATGTAATTGATGCTACCAAATGTGTTTTTGGGCTCAATATGGTGTAAGCACAGTTGGAGGTGATGTCATGGTGAGTCCGGCTATCCCACAGAATAGAGCTGCTCCCTAACCTGTTAAAATCTAGAAACCTTTTTGTAGGCTCCGTTAATGTGAGGGATACGTCTAAACCCATTCCTTAATGGAAAACTGTATTTTGTTAATGATGGTTTCAGTCGTGAATTATAACAGTAAAGTGCAAATTTTATATTCCTATATGCATTTATTTGTAGTTGCAAGATCCAGTATCTTTGAGGTATTAGGTACTTTCTTGCATATTTATTATTAAAAGTAGAGCACGTATTGGTAGGTAATCAATGCATTAGTGAAGAAAAACAAATAAGTGAAGTCTGGTCTTACCATATTGTCTACTAGACAGACACAAATGGAATACATTGAATTTACTCTAGTAGGTGCTTAGATTTAGAAAATACAAAACGTAAATAATAATAGGTGATGTTCTACCTTTACTAATAATTATGGCTGATTTAAGTTTGGAGGTTTTTTGGCATAGAGAAATTTTTAATGCATATTTGTGCATGCTGTGTTCTGTTTGAAATCCTTTTTGTCTTAATTACAGTCCAGAAAAAGCTTGGCTTCATTTCCAACGTATGTTGAAGGTAAGATAGTTCTACAGTTTCTAATTTTTTTTTTTAATCAAAAAACCCACCTGTATTTATAATGTATAAAATTTTACTTGTATTTGCTGAATAGAAAAGCTACTAGGGTTGGGTGTACAGATTTAAATTAAATTGTGTCTAATTTAGAACCTGAGCTAAATCCTACTGGCTCTTTCAGAAATTTGGAAACATGGAACTTTCAATTTTTTAGCGTTTCATTCATAGTTTCGGTATCAGTTGTGCTGGTTTTTTTCCTCAAAATCACTTCAAACACTGCTTTCTTTATGGTAATTACACAACTGTTGGAGGTTAGGTTTCTTTTCTTTTGTTCCTTCTTACCTGTAGAATTTTTCCCATAAGTTGCTAAGAAACACTAACTACGGG
>VZUI01058728.1:0-15415 GCA_013401135.1 Cettia cetti
CATGGAGTCGAAGTGGGAAAAGAGGAAGTTTAATTTTTCTTACAGCTTATATAGATTTCTAGAAAAGAGACCACATTTCTCTCTGTGAAGAGAGAAATGAGGTTCAATCTCTTCAATTCCACTGGTCTTAGAAAGTGTCCATCAATTGTTCTTTCTACAGAAAGGAATGTAAATAAGATAAAGAATTCTAAAAACTTTGCTTTGTTTTACATGAAATTTCTGACTCCAAGAACTCGAAGGCTGGAAGGCAAGACGACAGACAACCAGGAAGATGATCCTGGATAAAAGTAAAAACCTAAAAATCAAATGCTGACTTGGCATAGTGTCCATGCAAATGCAACAGGAGACACCCAGGCACCTTATCTGTGGCTCTTCTTCTCCTGCACTTTCTTGGCTGTTGGTACCTTCTGAAAAAAAACAGGCTATTTTGGGCTTCACAGTCAAGGGAAGAGCTGCATGGCTGAACCTCTGCTGGGGATTTGGGAGACTTCTGGGCTTCATGAGCTGTTCCTCAGATGAGTGGACAGAAAGCATTATAGGCAGGGCCATGGCTGTGTGGGCTCACAGTTGCCCTTTGGCTCCACTCACTGCCAGGCCATCACCACTGGCACTCAACCTGCTCATGAAGGCCATGAACCCTGGTCCTCTCTTTGCCTCTCAGGAGCCTCTGTCATGGCAAAGAGCTGGGTTTTGATTTTGAGAAGAAGGGAGGAGAGCAATTACCAAATGTGAGGTTATCTCCAGCTCCTTTGCATGGAAGTGCTGTGGGGAGCTCCTTGCAGATCAAAGGAAGAGGGATACATCAGGGAGAGGAGCTTAATACTCTGCAGTCCAGTTCACTGGCAGCAAACATTACACTCACCTCTTTCCTGGGGGAGTTGCAGGGAGTCCAGCTTTGTTTGGAAGGAAGGTTTGACAAGACCTGTGTGATGGATAGTGTGGAAAGCTTCCAGGGAGCAATTAAAATGGGGTGAGGGCAGGCAGACTCTTTTAGCATTTTTCCATTGCTATTTGGGCAACTGAAAGAGGTACTTGTAAAATTCTGAAGCAACTGTAAATTCCTGGAGAGAGACAAGATGCTCCAGACATTTTGTTCCTGATAAAAACTGTTCTAAGTTTTACTCCCTGCAAACAAAAAGTGAGGAAATGCCAAACCAGTCATCCAAGTAACTGTACAGTTCAGTGCTTGTTTTATGTCATCTCTTTTCGGCACCTCTTCTAAACAAAGGGGTTTGTGGTTTTTTTTTTTCAAATCCTCTTCTTTCCCCATCTAGCTTGACATTTCTTTAGAACATCTTCATATTTGGTTTGCAAGGCAGCAAATTCTGCTTCTCTGTTCTATTTTGTCTCTCCCCTTCCCATGTGTCTTCTGTGAAGAGCACAGAAATTTCTTCCACATATTAAGCAGATATTCCTGCACGAGTAATTTCTGTTTTGTCTCAGGCAATCCATCAATCTTGTGTGACTGAAAGGTAATGTCTGTATGTAGCTTGTATCTCTTTCGACTGAGAAGATTTTTCTATACCAATATATTGGGCAAGGCAAAGTTCTTCCAGCCATGAATATGAAATGAAGTTAAAAAAATATCCATTTGAACCAGACTTTCAGAAGTCAGTTGAAGGAGCACTAAACAGTTACAGGCAAGAAACTGGCAAGAGCACTGTTTTGCCATGCAAGCTGAAATTTGATTAATTTGGCAGCTCTGATTAGAAATCAGAGGAGAGTTTTGAGAGTCATGAGAGGAAATCAGGAATTTTTTTTGCTTTTAAAGCTCTTTAAAACTCAGCAGTACTTTTCCTCCCCTGGAAGTTTATGAGCATGCAGCAACTACTGTATCTAATGAAGAAAGCAAGCACAGCAGAAAGACTGAAAATCTTTTCCAGGGGTAGTGGGGCTCAATCGTCATGTGATAACAGACCAGAAAATGTGGTTTCTGGAAATACAGTCCTCAGCATCTTGGTTTGCATAGTCCAAATCCGCCATCATGTTTTTTGCTTTATCCGGCGCTGAGGTCTAATTTAGAAGCACTCTGCAGCGTCAAGCACTGATCATGGCCTGACTGACACCTCTGGAAACCTCCTTGACCTCCCTTGAGAGGGATCTGCCTGGCCAGAATGAGTTTTAGTTCCCTCCAGTGGTAGGAAGGCAGCCAATGCATATGAACAATGTGGAAGAGAAGGTCACATGGTGTGAATAATCTACTTCCCCCGGTGGAAACAGGATGGTTCTAATCAACGTGTTACAAAAAAAACCAGAGAAAGCTCTTTCCTGAAAATTATCAGCATATGCCATCAGTGTGACAAGTCTAACTCAAGAGCAGTAAATTGGGAGTCAGCAGTGTTACTGATGCCTTAGAGGCTTCTTGGTGTTAATGAAGGTTTCACTGGGAATTAGGGCTCTAAAACTGTTTTTCTGCCAGATGTGGGAATGCAAAATTAATGCAGATGCAGTAACCATGGCTCATTGGAGAGGCTTTGGGATGAAACTCAAGATCTGGTTTCTGTTTTGGGATGTGCTGATTGTGACATGGAAAAATACTTTATGCTAGATTTAGGAAAGTTTAATATTTTTGGCAGCCACAAATCCGGTTTTATCCTTCTGTGCTCCCAAACTTTCTGCGCAGTTAGTTTTCCAATTATTGAGTCTCCAGGGTCAAAGCTTTTTAACCTCCAGGCTGGAAGCTACTAACAGTCTGCAGGATATCAGAAGGTGATTTGTGGGAAGTGCCATAGTTAAAAACAAAATTAAAATATTGTCAAAGGCATCATGAACAGTCAGAATGGGGAAAATACAAATACTGAACATCCCTAGTCGTATTTGGCTGCAAAGAAAAGCTGCTGTGATAGTGTCAGCACAGAACAGCCTTTTGATTTGTTTCCTAAAAGATGTAAGTTGCTCTGGATGTGAGAAGCATCACTTTCAATGCATGCCTTTGTCACCATCATGCCCAAACTTGTGTTTCTCAACCTGTTCTGCATTTGGAGTTGAGTTCATCTCACCTCCCCTCACAGCAAATCTGGAGGTGACAGTACGTTCCCTTTCATGCATGAACTCTGTAGTTAAGGCATTAGTTCAAGTTGTAGAAGAATCAAATTCGAACCCCCCATGTGCCCTGAGGGAATGTGAAATCCCATCTCTGACCTTTTGGAAAGTTGTTCTTGCATTCAGGCTGCCAGCAGCTCTTTGCCTCTCCCTCCCACTTCCTATGGAGTATTTCCATCCTTCCTAAACCAGCCATGGCCTTGCAGCTCACGAGAGAAGGCCCTTGTTTGTGAGCAGGTGGGCACACCTGAGGTCCAGTGTTTGCTCAAATTAAAAGCTCAGCATTTCAGTAACATGTTTGCTAACAAGGCTCTAAAAAAAGGCAGAGCACTGAAATGGGAAGCCAAGGCATGAAGTGAAGTGGGACAAGCACTTATGGAAGTGATAAACAAACGTTTTTCACTTGGAGCCTTTTTCGCAAGTGAAGAAAGTGTATTTAAAAGATCTGTAAATTTCTTTTTCTTACCTACCAGTCTTTGAATCAACTGAGACATCAGGACTAAGATCTACTCATTCCAGACTCAATGTGTTTTGACATCTTCTTCCTTCATATTGAAATAATTTTATATGACTTTATTTGATAATGGAAAGCAATGCTGTTTTTTGGTATGTTATTATAGCCTAATTTCTATCCAAAGGCAATTCAGCATAACTACTAAGCAAAAAAAAAAAAATTGAATTACCTAGTAATTACAAAACATAATTTGCCCTTTTCTAATATAATAAAAGGTAAAAATAAAACATTTAAAAGATAAAAGCATAAGCATTTGAATAAAAACGTCATTTGTTTCAGTATTTGAAATACATATCACATTCAGTATTTGATTATACATTTCAGTATTTGATATACATATCACATTCTGAGTTAGCAAAACAAGAAAGTATGAAATACAGCAAAAGTCTTCAGGTGTTGTGGAAGAAATCTCAGTGTTTACCAACTACTGAGCATCAACTGCTCTCTGGAAAAATGATTAAACACAAATTTAAAGCAGGAATAAAACCTGATAACATGAATCAAGGTCACTTGCTTTCTCCTTCAAGTGACAGTTAAAACAGATTGTTTAAATCCCACACATATGAATCACTCCACCCAAGCTCATTTTTCACAACAGGAGGTGGCGAGTTTTCGAGTTTTCGTGCCTCTGCGGTCAAAAAGGAGGAGGAAGGAGGCAGGCTGCTAACCCTGTCACTGCTGGCTGCTGTTCCACTTCACCTCCTCTCACTCCCGGCCCTCCCTCACAAACAGCTGCCAGGAAATGCACTTGTCTCACCTTGCTCTCTCTTGCCTTTCCCAGGAGCAAGGCACCTGTGTTTTCTGCCTGGCCTTTCACCTCTCCAAACACACCTCCCTCTTCCCTTGTCCCATTTATGCTCCCCACACATCTCTGGTGATGGAGAGGTACCTCTGAAACCATCAGGTAGGTCTGACCACAAATGCTTGAAGGAACCTGAGATTTCCATGGAGTGGCAAGTCACAACAGTTCAGTCTTCTAGGACATGCAGGAAACTGAGAACTACAGCATCTGAAGGGAGAAAAGCAGAGAGATGGGGTTTGGCATCCTGGGGTGTTAGGAGATGAAAAGTAAAGCAGTCTTGATACATTGGTTCACCCCAGGGAAAGAGGCTGTTTACTATGCTGCTCCTTAGCTGGGATTTATCCATTTCTTCCCTCCTTTCTGCCTGACTCTCAGAGTCACTCCATCATTGCACATCCTGTCCACATTTTGTACTAAACCAGCCCAGCCCAAATGCAGCTTAACTCCCCTGGATCCCTGTGGGAGAGTTGCAAAATCCCACCAAACCACTCACTGCAATTATACCTCCTTCCAGAAATAGGAAGTGAGCTCTGGGGCATTTCCAAGGGCAGCCACGTCCTTCTGCCAATATGTTTCTGTGCATGCAGGTTACCAAATTCCCTGATGCCAGCTGTTGCCTCTGACTTATTCCAAGGCTACTTGCCATTGCTTTTGTGTTGTGTTGTTTTGATTTGGTTTTATGTTGTTTTTGTTTTGTTTTGTTTTTAAATAAACATGCTGAGTGTAGCATGCTAGCAGCCATCAATATTCAGATCAAATACCACTGTGTGATGTGCTGCCTGCGGAATAAAGAGAAACAGGAGATGACATTGGGTCTGCTAAAACTTGTTATTTACTGCTTAGCTCCATTGCAAGTCTGATGGCAGAGGACTGACTCAAGGCAGGTTTGTCTGCCTTGACTGAAAGGCTTAACTGCACTATTCTAAAGCCTTGTGGCCCTGTATATTTTGGGAGTTTAATGCAGAGAAGAGCAGGATTTGCACCCACGTGAAACTGCTTTGAATCTAGGCTTAGGGCATTTTCAGTGAGAAAAGAGTTGATATTTCCTCCTCCTTAATTGTCATGAAAATGAGTCACAACTTAATTCTGGACCATTTTCTATGCCAGATGAACAGCACAGTGATTCTTTGTTCAGATATCTGAAATGATAAAAACAATGCAAGGATGGAAACATCAAATCTCACTGCTTAAATCACAGAGATTCTTCTTCCTCGGTATCTGGAATGTCTGCATTTTTTTCAAGTGTGAAACTAATGAAAGAAAATGTGAGCATCTCTCCTTTTGAGATGAACATGATTTCATTGCAAGTTCTTCATGCATATTTTTGACTTGCCTTTGAGCCTTGCACAATCACAAAGTTCACTACACTGGAAACTATTTCTCTGAGCAATCAAATCTGGTTAAGTCTAAAGTCTCAGTGTAGAGGCTCTAACCTGGATTTGTAAAATTATTTGCAAATGCAATTAAAACCAGCCTAACTTTTCATGGTAAATTATAATTGTGATGTATCTGACAGACATATTAACCTAAGCACTGCCAGTGATTGCACTGCTGTATTCAGCACCCTCCTTTGTCTTTTGTTAGAACAAAAGGAGCACAGTCACACATTTGACAGTGTCCCACATAGGGTATATGTGGGACACAGCCTGATGTGTACTGCATTAGATTCGTGATTCCATAATGTCCTTACTAAAGCTGCCCTACTTTCCTTGTTGCTATGATTTTCTAATATTAGAAGTGCTGAGTGCTATCATGTAGCCTTATTAATATTAAAAAAAAAATAAATCCCCTATTACTAGGAGATCCTAATTCATCCATTTTTGGTCTTTTGTCCTGTACTGAAAGGTGGCGTGTCCTTAAGCTTTAGAAGACATGTACACAGCTGGAACATTATCCTGTGCACTATAGGTGAGCCATGGCACAACTGGAAGTTCCCTGCCATAGCCTTCACTCAGATGAGAAATTATGAAGTCCTTTCATGAGGGTTTATTTAATAAACCACAGTTGCTGCACCAGTTTCTAAAATTCTAACTATTCATTTTATTCCTAATGATTAATGCCGGAAGCCTGATGATGATATATATATAGTTACCTGAGGTATTAAAATATTTTTTAAGAAACATTCTTCTCTTAAATAAAGTTCCTTTGAAGTACGTATTTTAATTTCAAGATGAAGGTTAAGCGTTGCTTAAATATTAACAGGGAATTCTGGTGTGGAAATTTTATCTGTTTATCTTGAGTTGGGAGTCAGTCTGCAGTAGTTGTGGCTTCAAAGACCATCTCAATGAGGTACCTCATTAGAATCGGTGCCTGGCTGCCTGCCTCAGTTTGCAGATTTCATGAGAGTCACTCTCTCTTATTCATTTTGATGGTGATGATTCAGGCCTGGATACCAGAAATCATTTTACTGCTTTCATTTGGGCACACGAGGGCAGGACCTGTTCTGAACGATGGCAGACACAGGGCAAAGCAGAAAGAGGAAGAGGAAGCAATTAAGCCTGATTTCAAGAAGGAAGTCTCCAGCTTCAAAAAAGCCATGAAGTACCTTTGGCTCTTAGGAGAGAGAGAATAAAAAAAATCCATCTGATGGTTTCTTTGTTATCAGGAAACCGATGCTCCAAGTTTCTGATTCCCTGAAACACTTGACAGAATATTCTCCTCACTCTGTTGTGGATGGCGACTCGAGGGACCCCAGGAATGGACAGGTTTTCCTCCTCTGACCAGCAGATATTGCTGCTTTCCTGAGAATGACAACACTCAACTTCTTCACTGCAGACATTGCAGAAGTTCAGTATTTGCCTGGATTGAAGAAAGAACCTCCAGAAATAACAAAAAGTAATGTATTTACTATTGCAGATAAAAGAGAAATATCAAAGAGGCAGGAGTCTACAAACTGTACTGGATTGAATTTACCCTTTGTGTAATTAAACAAGACATGATTGACCATTATTGATTTAATGAAGCAAGGTCACAGAACAGGTAATGCAGGCCAGACTTCAACACAGTAAAATCAGTACAGCTGGCAAATCTAAGACCTGAGATTTAACAGTTTTACAGTCTTAAAGACCATGATTTTAAGGGTGCAGTTGCTGTGCAGAGGCACATCAATATCCAAAAATTTCTGAAAGCAAACTGCATTAACCTTGCTTGTGCTACAGTGCTAGTGTGAACCTCGTTAATGAGTTTTCTCAATTTTATTTTCTCAATGCATAAAAAAGAAAGACTCATTAACTTGCTTTTTTTTCAGATTAAAAATAATCACAGTACCAATCCATAGCTCTGATCCCTTGTGCCATAAATTCAAAATTGAAAAGGAAACAAATGAGGAAGGCTGCCTAGGATCATAGGATCATACTTCAGGGAGCTCAGTAGATAATGCAGCAAATACCACTGCTTCAGTACATTTCCCTTCCTCGCAGGGGAACAGAAGGCTGGCATTTCATTGTGTCCAGGCAGCTAACAAATCCAGATCTCTGACAGATTAGAGGAAAAGTGCAAGTTTCTGTACTGAATATAATTTTTATATGTATATGTAAAGATCTGTAACAGGACACAAGCCTTCATTAGATGACAGCATTCTCCAAACGAAATTAGCTGTGTTCATCTGTTTCCAAGAAAGAGATGCACCTGGGATTCAGTATCTTTCTAGTGTGCACAGGATATGGGCTTGTTTCAACAGGTAGACAGACATTCCTTCCTACTCTGCCTGAATAATCCAGCTTTTGTTAAACAGCAGCAGGTTTTCCACTGTGAAATGGAACTAATTTGCAGCATCCTGGAAGGCTGTACAAGTCTGCAGTATTTAGCATATCTGACAATTAAAATTATTCATGCAACAGATATGTTTTCCTTTAAAACCTGTTCCACAGCTCTCTCAATTAAGGTTTCTTGCAAGTCACATTGAAATCCCAACTACTTTTTGAGACAGGACAGTTGAGGAGGGAGGTGACTGATTCCAGCATGGAGCAGTCTTGAGTTACACTCCTTGGACACTTTTCTTAGAGGGCAAGAGCTCTTTATCCCGATGTGTAGGACATAGAGCAAGGCAGGCTGGAAAATGGCATGGCTGAGCACAGATCTGCTCCTCAAACTGAGGAGTAAGAAAGAAATACACAGGCAGGGGAAGCAGTGACAGGTAATCTGGTGGAAGAATACAGGGATATGGTTTGAATGTGTAGAGATGGTGTCAGGAAAGCCAAGGCAAATCTAGAACAGGCCTTGGCAAGGGATGTGAAGAAGAACAAGAAGGGATTCAATAAGTACTCAGGTCAGAAAATAAAGGCTGATAAGAGTGTACCCCCTTAGAAGCAAGAGGGGTGAACTGCTGGCAACTGATATGGAGAAGGCTGAGGTACTCAATGAATTCCTTACCTCAGCCTTCACTGGCAGTCAGACATCCTGCTTCTCTCAAGTCCCTGATCCTCTGCGTGGGGTGGGGTAAGTGGAGTCCCTTCCACTATAAGCAAAGAGCAGATTCAGGATCACTTGATGAAGCTGAATAATCACAAGTCTATGGGATTAGATGAAATGCATCCCAGGGTCCTGAGGGAACTGACTGCTGTCATTCTCCATCACATCTGAGAGGCCACAGCAGTCAGATGAAGTTCCTGGTAACTAGATAAAGGGAAACATTGCTCCCATTTTTAAAAAGAAGACGAAGGAGCATCTAAGAAACAACAGAGTGGTGACCCTCATCCCTGTGCATTGGAGGATCAAGGAGTGGATTCTCCTAGGAAATATGCTAAGGTGTATGGTGCGGGTCCAGAGGAGGCCATAAAGATGATGAAAAGGCGGAAGCACCTCTCCTGTGAAGACAGAGCTGGGGTTGTTCAGCCTGGAGAAGAGAAGGCTTCAGCAAGACCTCTTTGAAGCCTTCTATTGCAGTAAGGGGGTTTATAAAAAGGAGGGAGAGGGACTTTTTGCATGGGCAGATATTGACAGCAAAAGGGGTAATAGTTTTAAACTTGAAGAGGGCAGGTTTAGATTAGATATCGGGAAGAAATTCTCTACTGCAAGGGTGGTGAGACACTGGAACAGGAAAGCTGTGGCTGCCCCATCCCTGGAAGCGTTTGAGGCTGGGTTGGATGGGGCAACCTGAGCAGCCTGGTCTAGTGGAAGATACTTCTGCCCATGGTAGGGGAGTTGGAATTAGATGCCCTTTAAGGTGCCTTCCAACCCAAACCATTTTATGATTCCATAACTTTATGATAAAAGGGGGCTTTCTAAGAAACTGAACCCTTTCAAATCCTACCCTGCATGGCCAGGCTAGAAGTCTAGAAATCACAACACGTGCTCACTTTCATCCACTCTTGCATGACTTATAAAGTGATGATTCTCCACTATTTTCATCCCAAAGTAACATCTCAGATGCCCTGGAAGCAATGTGCAATGTAATATTGCTAAAATAATAACCATTTCAGCTGCACATTACAGCTATTTGCACAGCACTTAACAAGTGTGATATGACACAAACTACTGCTTAGGTTCAAACCCATTCTTCAGAATTAAGAATTTCTATGTGACTCATTTCCACTGTTGCTTTTTTTTCCGCAGTGAAGTAGGAATATGACAATCCCCTTCTCCGTGGGTCTACTTATGTAGTTCAAAAACCATGGATTTGCTAAGGCAGCTTAGGAAGCTTTAGCTTCTGCTGCCCGGTGCATGGAACTTGCCCAGGGTCTCTGGAGGCCTGGAAGAAGCCCAGGCACAGCAGCAAACAGCCAAGGTACATAAATTTCTTGTGGGCAGGAATCACGCCTCCTCTGCAGATCCAGTACCTGGTGCCATGCTCTAGGTCTCTCTCAAGACTGCTGGGTTTGCTGAGGGCATGGCAGGGATTTCATGAGCAGGTGCATGAAACACATCTGATGATGCGGTGTTTGTACATTTGCTGGCTCCTGTGTATGCCCATTTTTCTGCCAGGAGAGAATGACTGATGTGAGCTTTAAGCCCATGTTACACCATCATGGGTCCTGGCTGCACCCGTGTAGCTGTGTGTCTACTCCCTGCTTCCATCAGGTGATCCCATGTACATCTCAGGTTCTCCACCTACATTCTCATGTTATTGAACTGTGATCAATAGGAGCCTAGGAAAGCCAGCCAGACCAGAACCGTAAGTGAATGCCAGCTGGAGTGTACCATTTTGGGTGCCTAGTTGTCCTCGAGCATTTAAAAAGACACAACAGAGAACACTGTTCATTTTTTCTGAGCCTTAGTTTCTCCACATGCACAGAGAGAATACACATGCTTATCTTCAAAGGGGGTCACAGATAATCAGAACGTGGAAATTGTTCTTGCTTAGGTCCTCCTCTGTGCCTCAGTGAACAGAGCAGCAATGCATTCACAACTATCTTGTTTGTGGTGTGGTTTCTTGAAGCTTTCTCACTGCCCAACCACACTTGGCATACACATCTTCTAAAGAAAGGCTCTGGAAAGTGGGAAGGAATAAATGTAGAAATTGTACTGAATAGGCTCAGAGACCCCAAATATGGTCACAATTCCCACTGATCAGAACAGAAGAGGGATGAATGTGTTATCAACCCTTTACTAGCAATGTGGTCTACTTTAGTTTTCTCTGTTACACGTTGGACCCTTTAATACTACAAATGTTAAAGCAATTTCTGCCTTCAGAACTCAGGGTAAGAACTTCTGTGGATTGTCTCAGTGGAAATGCATTCAAAGAGCCACAAAAACAAACTTGCTCTTCACAAGAACAAATTCCTGTCAGCTTGGGAAACTGCCAGTTGTGTGGCACTAGATGTAAAAAAGCACTCGAGCAACTCATCTCCGACATTCTTTCTCGTGCTGCACGTTAAAGCTGTGAATGAGTCAGTACAGCTGAGTAGGAGAACCAGACAGGTTTGAATCACCACTTTTCCCCCATCTCTGAAGCAATATTATTTCCATGCAAATAATTTCAACCTCAGAGTTATAAAAGAAGCCCAGTAGTGGTGATCACTAACCTCATACCCCAGAAGGAATTGACTGGTTAATGAAAATTCACAGCTGTTTCATGTTTCAAGACACTGATCTATGTAAAAGGAAATGAGCTAATTAATCTTAAAATCCTGTAAACTGAGAAGTATCTGGAGAGACAGAAAGCTCTATTTCAGGGTTTCTCTGAAGCTATGTCTTATTCAGCCCTTTCCCTTCTTCTTAAGATGGATGTACGGGAGGTTTGAAAAACACAACTGAGGAGTCTGACTGGATAAATGTTTAAAAATCTTCAAAAGAACAGATCCTTAAGTACAGAGAAGTAAAATAAAAGCAGCGTGGGTTCCTGGTACTCCATCAGGTGGATCTTATCTGTGTTGAGTTAAGCAGGCTCTAGAATTGAAAGCTCTGCAATATGTGGGAAGATGCCTTCACACATTTGGAAAGGAAATTGAGGATGTTTATTGGCTAAGTGCTATCTGTATGTGGGAGACCACCAACTTTCTGCGTTTTACAGACAATGCTAACAGATAATGCTTATCTCCATGTCATGTATGCTTGATTGATTTTTTTCACCTTTTATTTATCCTCCTATATCTAGTACTTTCAACCTAATAGCTACCTTAATAACAAAAAACCTAAATACAAAAGCCAAATAAAACAGTTTTTAGGTAGTTAAGTAAGTTTTGAATTTTTGCAAACAACTGTATGAGAATTCTGTAGAACTGCTACTGAGTTGGGATTTCTCACAAAAAGTTGGTAATATACCTGTTATGTCCATTGTAGAGTATAATGACCCAGAGCCACAAAACTCAGCTGAAATAAGTAAAAGGAACAGAATTGTGACTGCCATTTTACTTGTTTCCTGCAGGATTCATTACAGAATATAGAAACAGAAAAAGGATGTATGAGATTTTATGGTTTTGTTTGTTATTCTATGTGCAACTTTATTCTAATAACTTCTGGTTTTTCAGAAGAAAAATCAAGAATGAACAAAATCCTGTTTGTCTCTGTGTGAGAAATCTCTGGGTCTGTGTCTTCATTGAAGGAAGCCTTAGCAACTTGAAGAACAAATTTCTGGCTCTCTTGACAAGACTGACATGTTTAAAGTGTAAAGGTATGACATACAGAGCATGAGAGGCTTTGTAGTTCAATACACTGAATCTGGGGAACCTTGGTCCTTAGACAGGACCTTACACTTGAGGCACTTTGTTGTTGTCGTAATCTCTTTTGTTTTGCACAAAAAAAAATCTTGCCCAGATTTCTGATTTCAAGTCAGAAGTAACTGGCAGCATCAGGGATGTGGATTTGAGCAAAGACTCTGCTTCCACTCACATTTGCACTTGCCTACAGCATAGTGAGGACATGGTCTGCATTCCTGAAAGGCCAATTGTCCTTCACTGGCTTCCCTCAGTCCTTCTGGGTGCTCATGGGGATGGGCAGGCTTGGCAATAGGTGGCCCTATTTCACACAATTAATTGAGAAAGATTTGACACTGCTACAATGCAAATGGTCTGCAGTGCGTCCCCAAATGTCCCTGCAAAAAATGAGGGGGAACACAGTGCTGCTGCAGATGTGATAATTCAGGTTGCTTGGAGGGTGACTTGTCTGCTGGAGTGATGAGGGCTAGATGCCATCTGCATCTGCCCAGTTTAACTCTGCAAAGTTATATTACCTTAATGGAGAAAGAAAAAAAAAGTAAAGCAAGGAAAAATTCTTTTTAGGGAAACAGTGAACATACCAGAATGCAACAATTTCATTGCCTAGGCCTCAATTCCCAGTTTGAATGCATTACTGCATATTTCCCAAAACAGGAACCTTACACAGAACTTCATAAAGCGGCTTGTGCCTACTAAAATAATAAAAGCTATATACTGACTAAATAGGTACATAGTGTCTACTTCTCTTCAACTTTCACATATTTAGCCTGTTCCTGTAACCTGGCTACTTTTCTGTTTGTTTGTTTTTTTTAAAATTATGCATAGACAAGCAATTAAGACAAGACAGATATTCCAAATTTTTATCCTGGGAACAACTCTTATCAGCAGGTTTGAATGTCTGATGGAGAGCCCAAAAGCAATCTTCGCATTGTAAAGAAAGGTAATATCCCTGTGGTTCTCAGACAAATAGATCTGGATTGTATTTCAGTTGTCAGAAGCCAAAGAGTATCCATCTCCTTCACTTCAGTGCTAATAGTGCATGGAAAGCAAAACATGTTTAACTTGCATCAAGCCTTTCAGTGTCTCTGCTTGTTGTAATAAAGAAATGTTTGCTGTGAGATGGTGGCAGGGAAAAAAAACCCCACCCCACCTCTTTACAGAGTATGAGAGAAGAGTGCTGGCTTCCAAGCCTAGTTTTTTTGAACACTGGATGATTATATTTCCAACACTGTTCCTGGCACATTTCCAGGAGTCTCATATAGGAAAGATTTTTAATTTCTTTTGTCTTTTCTTATACTTTCCTTTTCCCATTACTTTCTTCTCGTTCCTTCCTCCCTTTCCTTCCTTCCCCCTCTCTTCCCTTCTCCTAGGAACTGGTAAAGAAGACAATATGTGGAAAAACATCTTTATTCTTATCCTCTAATTGGAAGCAGGATGTTTTGTAGTTTTTCTTTTAAAAAGTCAGGTAACTGTGGCACTCACAAGAGCCGCTCTGCTCTCACACTGGCTGATCTGTGGGCAGAGCAGGGCACAGATTCACCTCTGTGGGAATGAGGTCTGCACAGACCTGTGTGAGGCCAATGGGCACCACAGTCCTCTACAAATCCCTCACCTGCTCCCAGGCCCACCTGGCAGCCTCCAGGTTGGCAGGAGAGCTCTGGAGGCCCAGCATTCAGCCCAGATGGGACAAAGGCAGGATGAGCAGGAGCTGGCACGGGGCACTGCCAGTGGTGCTGGAAGGTTTCTCCTTCTGGAAAGAGAGTTTTTACAAGGGCATGTAGTCATAGGACAAGGGACGATGGTTTTAAATTGAGAGAAAGTGGGTTTAGATTAGAAATTAGTTTAGGAAGAAATCCCGCACTATGAGAGTGGTGAGGCACTGGTACAGGTTGCCCAGAGAAACTATGGCTGTCCCCTCTCTAGAGGTGTTCAAGGCTGGATTGGATGGGGCTTTGAACAGCCTAACTTAGTGGAAGGTGTCCTTGTCCATGGCGGGGGGTGGGGCTGGAACTAGATGGTCTTTAAGGTCCTTTCCAACCAAAGCCGTTCTCTGATTTTATGATTCTATGATTCCATGTGCTGCAAGCTTCGTACCTGCTTATGAAATCCCTCACATGCCCCCAGCAAACCCAGCATTCCTGAGACACACCTAGAGCACAGCACCAAGTATTGGGTCTACAAAGGAGGCATGATTCCTGCCCACAAGAAATACAACTTCATGTGCCTGCTCTGTTAGCTGCCCTGCCTGGGCTTCTTCCAGGCCTCCAGAGACCCTGGACAAACACTGTGGACTGAGCAACAGAAGCTAAAGCTTCCTAAGCTGCCTTAGCAAATTTGTGGTTTTTGAGCTCTGTAAGTACACCCATGGAGAAGGGGATTGTCATGTTGATGCTTTGCTGGGGAAAAAAGGGAGAACCGATGTCCCTGTAAAGCTGAAGAGTCTTGATATTTCTAAGGGGATTGAATGAACAACAGTCCAGCGTGGGATGGGTGGTGGAGATATTGGCTGGGCATCCCGGGCGAGCGCGTGCGCTGGGAAGCAGAGGTGATGGAGCTGGAATCCTACCCTGTGCACGGCACTTTTTCGGGGTTCAGGGCAGCTCCCCTCGTGCTCGGGGGCACCTCCGTTCTGGAGGACCGTCCCAGGAGGAGACGGACCGCAGGGCGATGGACACGACCGGCTCACGCCCGTCTGCCGCTGTGGCTCTCCCAGCTCTCCTGTGCCTTCACTGGGGCGTGACTCGGACTACTCCCCATCACCGCGACCCCTCATGTTCTCCCGTGGGGGAAGAGGTGCGGGAAGGAGGGAAATCTCCGGAGATGCGCCGATGCCGACCCGCCAGGCGGGTGCAAACCCCGGCGGTGCCGCGGAGCGCACCTGTGGGCGACGTCCGCGCCACGGCCCCGCACCCCGGGCCGGGCCGCGCCGAGCAGCCGCTCCCAGGGCGCGCCCCGCGGCGCCGC
>VZUI01058732.1:0-15414 GCA_013401135.1 Cettia cetti
CAGGCCACAGTGGTGTCACCCCAAAGCTTCTCCTCTGCAGTGAGCACTCCCAGCTCTCCAGCAGAGCTGCTCCATCCTCTGCCCATCCTGCTGCCTGCTCTGGGCTCTGTGCAGCAGCTGCAGCTCCTGCCTGTGCTGGCCCAGGGCTGGGCAGCTCTGCAGGTGGGCTCTCACCTGAGCACAGGGGCAGAACCCCAAGCCCCTTCCTGCTGCCCCTGGGGCTCAGCCCAGGAGCAGATGGGAGAAGTTTCTGGTCCCCAGGATGATCCCATCCTCATGTGTTCTTATGAGAACTGGGGGCAGATTGCTTTATGGTTATGAATTGTAAGTTAAAGGACCAAAAGATCCTATCCACCCTAAAACTTGATTAAGGAACCTCACAGCACTAAGGAGTATTTTCCAATAGCCCTGAAAATGCAGAGACATGACTGAGGACATTTTCCTCTTACAAAGCATCTCTGAAACAATGCATCTTAAGAATCTGGACACCATCTGGAATAAAGCTGTGCTGTAATAATAAAGAACAAATCTTACATCTTCTTGAACAGTACTAAGCAAATCTGAAGACCCAATTGTGTCACTTTTTTTTGCAGTTAGCCTTTCAAAATTTCGGAGGCGAAGCTGTTGCCAGAAGATCAGCAAAATCAGCAACTTATTACAAAAATATTTCTAACAGTGGGGAGTGAAATGACATTTTTGAAGAGGTGCAGTCAGATCATTTTCACTGCCAGGGTAGCTCAGGGTGTCTGAGTGCTGAGCAAGGCACCACAGCAGTTCTTTGATGGAGTTTGAGCAGTGGGGCAGCTTTTCCTGGGGTGTGCTTGGGGGGTACCTCATCCCCTGCTTGATCCATCTCAGTGTCCTGGCAGCCTGTGCCTCCCTCCCTGCCAACACACTGGAGTTTGGGTGCTTTGGACTTGGATTCCACCCTGGAATACACAGAGGCCACCAGGATAGCTGGATCCAGGAGCTCCTGCTCCTTTAACTCTGCCTTCCATGTGGAAATCTGATGGTGTCAATCTTCCATCTCATTATCAGCTGGAATGAAGGCGAAAAAAATTGCCCTCCTGAATTTTTCATTGTCAAGCAGAAATCCTTATAATGGATTCAGGAGTGTGTGGATGTATTTGGATGCCCTTAGATGATTTTGTGATTTTTTTTTTTCTGCAAGTTAACTGGGTTGTCAGGGATGGATGGGTTTTCAGGTGCAATGGAATTGCCATAAACTATAGGAAAAGCTTTGCTGCCTCTCCAAGCACAGCTCTTAAGCTCCTCTCTGAAATAACCTTGACAGAATATCTGCCAGTTTTGTTCATGACAAATTTTGCCTTGTTCTTTGCCTTTCCTCTTCTGCAAAGAGAAAAAATAAAACCAAGAGAACTTCTTCAGCTGAATTGCCTATTAAAGGTCACAAAATTCCCAATACCCAGCAACACTGAAGGTATCTTGTAGAACCAGACATGGCAGCAGCAGTGGAATCCTTTCCTGATCAACTGGAATTTTGTGAAGAGGCTGAGAAATGTGCAGGAACAAAAACAGGCACCAGAGGCTTCTCAGGTCCCTAATTCATGTTACAGCTGCAGAGAGTAGGAAAATGGTGCAGAATTTTGTAGGGATTTTTCTGTTTTCAATGCTCTTTACCTCTTCTCTGGGCCTGGCTGCTTTTCCTGTAGGCAGCAAGGTTTTTCTTGGTTGGCATCTTCTTGGCTCTGCTCCTGGTTTAAGTGTATATAAGCAGGGAGAAAAGTGTCCAGAGTCAAACACTGATTTATCAGGTCTAGAAATAAAATCATGCCTGATATCTGAGAAATGCCACCCACGCTGAAAGAGGGGAAATTCAGGTTGGATGTTGGCAAGAGATTCTTCCTTGTGGGGGTGGCAAAGGCCTGGCACAGGGTGCCCAGAGCAGCTGTGGCTGCCCCTGGGTCCCTGGCAGTACCCAAGGCCAGGCTGGACAGGGCTTGGAGCACCTGGGACAGGGGAAGGTGTCCCTGCCCATGGAATGAGATGATCTGTGAGGTCCCTTCCAAGCCATTCCATGATTATATATTATATGAATAAGGAATAAAACTGTCAAAACCTTGCAATGCAAAAAGCTGTTAAATAAATGCCCTGCTGTTTGGATGTGCCATTGTTCTCTGGTTGCCTTTTAAACAAGGTTTTGTACTGCAGTGAGAGAAGGGAAAATGGAATTTTTGATGAAAAAGGAGATCCTGGGCAGCTGATGAAATGAAAGAGAGCAGGAAGGATGCTTCCATGGGCTGCATGAAAGCCAGGTTAGCTGGAACACCACTGCAATTAGGCATCCTCTGCCTGGCACAAAACCTGCTGGCACCTGATATCCTGCTGCCTGATGAGGATGGATCCTTTTATCCATCTGTGCTGTGTGAAAATGCAAAAAATGTTCTTTATCTCTGGGAAAAGGGGGGAACCACCCCAACTGTGCTGCTGTTGATGGGAGCTTGACATCGTCCTTCATGGATGTTCCCACATTTTTTTTGGAGGATGAGGGGAGAGTTTAGGTGTGGTAATGATGTTCTCTCTTCTCTGTTCCCTCTTGAGGGAACCTTTGGGAATCATGTGAGATTTTGAGGGGAGGGCAGGCAAAAATCCCCCCCTTCCTTCACCCACTCGTGCAGTCACATGTGACAGATTCATGCCTGCAGCACTTCTAGGTTTTATCTGCTCACTAAATTTTATTTCCCCTCTGTGAGTGTTTATATTGCTTAGAGATTGCCAAGGTTCGTGTTAATCATAAAAAAAAAAGTGGAGGTTTATTAGGTACTGCAGCTCTGTGATTCTTTGGTGTTTGAACGTTAATGAAGCTTTGTATGCTCTGGAATAGTTGGAGAGGTGGATCTTAGCCCTGGAATGGCAGAATATCCGGGGGTGGAATTTTCTTCCCTTTCCTTTGGGTTTTAACATCTTACATGACATTTCATCCAGAGCAATTTTCCACCATTTTTCAGCAGGTGGTGTAATATTGG
Organism: Cettia cetti; assembly: GCA_013401135.1. Lineage (NCBI taxonomy): Eukaryota > Metazoa > Chordata > Aves > Passeriformes > Sylviidae > Cettia > Cettia cetti. The sequence continues at coordinate 2,988 of VZUI01058732.1, forward strand.
ATCACGGATTCTGCAAGTGCAGGAAAGGCAGGAGGGTGAAACTGGGCTCAGCACAGGGACTGCTCCCGGGCCATTAACAATTGGGTGGCAGCTCTTGGCCAGAGCAGAGGGGAATTTGTTATTTTTAGGGACTCAGTGGGCAGAAAAGAGGAAAGAACCCCTCAAATTGCAGTTCTAATGTTTATTTTCCATAGGCTGTGCATGCAGGTGGGATTTAGCAGAAGAGCCATGAAGAGACTGATTCTCATTCCAGACAACTCAGTTCTTTCCTCTTCTGAAGGCTGAGTTTCAAGCAACGTTCCTTTTCTCATTGTACATTTAATTTGGGGCAGAGTAGCCAAACTGGAGAGCTGAGCATTTCTGATTTCTGAATTTCTAGCCAGGGCTGCTCCTCAGCATTGGCTTGGGTAGAACAAGGTGTACATCTTGCTCTAGCACCTTCAAATGAACCTCAAAGGACACTTGTGTCACTGTCCTGGTGGGTTTAGTACCTGCACTGGAATTAGAGGAGGTGCCAGGCCTGGCAGGCTCCCCTTTTAAATGAGGAGGGGCTGATGGATGTGTGTGCTACAGGGAGAATTCTGCTCCCTGACTCTCATCAGGACTGTGCTGGCTCTTTATGGGCAGGGATCTGTTTTTCCCAGGTCTCCTGCTGGAAAAAAGTAGAGCATATTTAATCCAGGAAGTCTCTCTTTTTTACTATTTCAAAGGGACTTAATTTTTATTTTTTTTTTCATGTGTAATACAACTTCTTTTGGGGACACAAATCATGTCAAATTCCATTTGCATCTGCCTTGAATCCAGCTGAGCCTTTATCACCATGAAAAGGGACAGACTCCCCCAGGTTGGGAACCCAAGGGCTGCCATAAAGCTGCTCTGAAATATTTCTGTTCACCCCTCTGGGTGCTGAGAGGGAGGTGAATCCCAAATTTTCTTGGTCAGAGAGGTGCAGTTCATACAAGTGCACTCCTTCAGTGCCAGCCCCATCTCCAGCCCTGCAGGACTCCCTAACAGAGTTCTCCTGGGTGCAGCCCTAAATGCTGCTCCCCCTGATGCTGCCTTTGGCTTCATTGACCCATTTTGCAGCAGATGAGGCCCCAAGGAGAGGTTAATCCAAGCAGCAAACTTCAAGGCAGGTTGGAGCTTCAGTGAACTCTTTGTCCTTGGCAAAGCCTCTCAGCCCCAGTCTCTGCTTTTCACCCTTTATTCAAAAATATTCTGATTTAACCAGGAATTCAGGAATCTCTCCTGCTGGATAAGAGTCTCCACAGCTCTCTCTTCCCTGAATTTTGGGTGTGATGGGTAAGATTTGACACCAAGGATAGAAATTTGCTTTCACTCTTTTGTCTTAACCACCAGAATTGTAGCTCTGGATCTTCCAGGAGTAATCCCAGGGTGTGTGTAGGAACAGCCTCAGCAGGAAATTCAACTTTCTGGGGGATTGCTGGGAAATTCCTGCCCTGCCACCAATTCCAGTGGCCCCTGGAGTCCCTGCAGGATTGCAAATCCCACTGGTCCCAGAATTGCAGCTGCTGGAATGATTGAAGGGGACAATCAGAGCAGATTTCAATGTGAACCAATATTGAGCAATTAATAATATTTACTGATACCATATTACTAAAATTACATATTAATTCTGTTGTAAAAATAAGATTACATCAATTAATTCTGAGCTAAAACCAGCCTGCTGTTTATTAGCTGCTGTTCCTGACAAGCCTGTCCCCTCTGCTGTAGCAATTCTCAATGTTTTCCCACTTTCTACCATCACCTCTCCTGCAAGCTAAATCTTCTATAGATAGATAGGATGCATAGATCCTGCAAAATCCTGGTGCAGCCAGCTCTAATTTAGGCACTTGGAATCCAGAGCCATTTATGCTGCATTTGTGGAATTATGGGAGCAAGAAAGCTTTGGGAAAGAGGTGGTAGGGGAGTTTTACAGCTCCTTGCTCAGTCCTTGAGGACTGGACAGCTCAGCAAAACTCAGTGATCAGGGCCTCAGTCCAGACACGGAGTAGGGACAGAAAACTTGCTGTGGGATGAACTCTTTAGGAGGGACCTGGAAAAGCTGGAGAGAAGGGAGCTGCAGCAAAGAGAGGGATATGTGCAGCAGGGTGTCCTGCTGGGCAATGAGGAGAGGGGAATATTTGATCCCCAAAGAGGGAATTGTGTCTGGAACCTCCAGCACCAGCATCTGGACACGCTGTGGGGTTTTGACTACGGGGTGTTGTCCTTTACAGCCTGGAGAAATAGAGAGGGATCCCCTTTCTCCTGCAGGGCACAACTGATCCTGCTGGAACTGCCCAGGAGGCACAAAGGGATGTGAGCTGCAGACACCTCCTTGCTCCCCTCTGCCCCCAGAAAAGTGGGGTCTGCCTGGGCACAGGGCTCTTTATCCACACACCTCAGAGCTGGAATGTGGATTCTGCTGCTGCTGGGCAGAGCTGAGAGCATGGCAACACAGAGGCTCTGAAAACACCGAAACACTGCAGCAAAACCCATACATTTGCAAGGGGTTAAACATAGGAATGTTGAAAGTCCGTGGGGGGATGGGAACGATGTGGGAATCCAGGATATCGGATCCAGCACTCAGTCAATTACCATGCTTAGTTAAGTACTGCACGGTGGAGTGAAGGCTGCAGTCTGTTAGAATGTCTGTTCCTATAAGTCATTTAATTATGAGGTTGCTCATATGCCATTTTAACATATGTACAGTAACATTATCCCTCTTTTCTAGGTCACCATCCTCATAAGCCTGGCTCTTGCATTCCTTGCCTGCATAGTGTTCCTTGTGGTGTACAAAGCCTTCACTTACGACCACAGTTGCCCAGATGGATTTGTTTATAAGGTAAGGAACTTCAGAAGGATGAATTGCCTGAGCTAATGACAGGCTCTAATTGCCTGCATGGTTACAGCCCAGGCTGCTTTTTTTTTTTTTTTTTTTTTTTTTTTTTTTTTTGGAAAAGTGTTCTGGGAAATGTGGACGTGCATCTACTCCATCAGCTACTGTTACAGTGTAATTGTTGGGATTAGCATTTGGTGAACACTGCAGACAGATGTTCAGCAACAATCCCTCATATTTGTGAATGGATTTATTGCAGCTGGGATCCTGCATTCGCTTCCCACACTCCCAAGTAACTGATGTTTACTGGCACACATTGTAATGCAAAGCAAACTGCTGCAGTGCTGACTCTCTGTCCTTTGTGAAAGAAATCCAAATTTGCCCAAGCAGCTCACTTCTAGGTGCTCCTGAGCCTTTGTCAAGAACAAAATCGTGTAACAATTGCCAAAACCCAGTGATTTTATATTGAATATTCACGGAACTGTTTGCCTGGTCTGCTGAGATAAAATATATATATATATATATTGCACAATAATTAACTGACTTCTCACTGTGAATAAACTCATAAATTCACAGGAGTCTTGACCACACTGGGTATAATATGTGAGCTGGAAAATAGAGTCAGATGTTGGTGTATTAATCATGGTGAATTATTCTCTGAGGTTATATAAAAAGGGAAAATGGGGATTGTTCAGGCTGAAAAAGAAAAGGCTTTGGGGTGACCTAATTGTGGCCTCCAGTACCTGAAGGAGCTACAAGAAAGATGGAGAGAGGCTCTTTACAAGGGATGGAGTGACAGGACAAGGGGAAAGGGCTTCACATTAACAGAGGGAAGGGTCAGATGGGATTTGGGGAAAAAATCCCTCCCTGTGAGGGTGGGAGGCCCTGGCACAGAGCAGCTGTGGCTGCCCCTGGGTCCCTGGCAGTGCCCCAGGCCAGGCTGGACAGGGCTTGGAGCACCTGGGACAGCAGAAGTTGTCCCTGCCCAAGGCAGGGGCTCAGAATGAGAAGAGCTTTAAGATCTCTTCATGGAGCCATGAATTTCAGCATCCAATCCAAACCTGAGCAGGAGGAGAGCTGACCCTCGGGGCTGTGCCTCCTGCCACCCCAGCCAGGTGCCACGGCACAGCTCAGGGTGACACTCTCTGACAGAGCAGCACAAAGCAGCCTCTGCTGCCTCTGCCTGCCTGGGGATTAATCCTGGCTTCCACCTGCCTGGCAGGTGAGCAGAGCTGGACAGGTGAGCAGAGCCGGGCAGGTGAGCAGAGCCGGGCAGGTGAGCAGAGCCGGGCAGGTGAGCAGAGCCGGGCAGGTGAGCAGAGCAAGGCAGGTGAGCAGAGCTGGGCAGGTGAGCAGAGCTGGGCAGGTGAGCAGAGCAGGGCAGGTGAGCAGAGGGGGGCAGGTGAGCAGAGCTGGGCAGGTGAGCAGAGCAGGGCAGGTGAGCAGAGCAAGGCAGGTGAGCAGAGCTTCCAGCCCGGCCCCGTCCCTCCCTCCCTGCCCAGCCCCGCTCCCGCCGCGCATCCCTCAATCTGCTGCCCTCGGGGTTGCCGATAGCGGCAGGTTAGCGAGGCCCAGCCCTGCTGGGAGGTTCCCAGGACACCGGGAGGCGGCTGCGGCGATCCGAGCGCGAACGGGAGCCCTGAGAGCCGATGGCACCACTCAGTTTCTCTCGCTTTCCCCTCCCAGCACAAGCGCTGCATCCCCGCCTCGCTGGACGCCTACTACTCGGCACAGGATTCCAACTCCCGGGGCCGGTTCTACACCGTCATCAGCCACTACAGCATGGCCAAGCAGACCAGCTCCCGGGCCGTGTCCCCCTGGCTGCCCTCGGGCTCGGCCAGCCACGACAACAAGGCTGCCAAGACCGAAGGTCATTAAAGGGAAGGAGCGGCGCTGGGAGGGCGGGGGGACAACCCGGGGTTGCTGAGCGTGCCCTGCTCCCCTCGGGGCAGGAGTGGATCCCACCCAGGGGCAGGATCAGCTTCATGGGTGTTTCTTTTCGTGCGTTGTTCTCGTTGATTTGTAACCGAGTCGAGCTCTTGTACAAAGGCATGTTTGATGTTGATTGTACCTTAACGATGTAAAAATATTTTTAAATCATTGCTTAACTATTTGTTAGAAAAATAAATTAAAAAACAAAAAAAGCAAGTTAGGTAAACAGCCAGAGAGGATAAAAGCAGCAAAGAGAATCCCACCAAGCTTTGTCAGTGCTGGAAGGCTGTGAGAGAGGCTCCACATGCAGAGCTGGAATCCTTTCAAGAGGGGCAGAGAGAACCTGGCACAAAGACACCCTGGTGCTGTTTGGGAGATATTTTGCTGTCAGATTGAATCCAGTGTCAGTGTTCATTCACTGGTAGAGAAACACAAGCATCCCCTCCTTCCCCAGACATGCTCATGTGCAAACACGAACCCTGCACAGTGCCCCAAGGAAATCCAGAAAGTTCCTGATGAGCCACCAGAGTGCTGCTGGTCCTGGCCAGGCTCTGAGGCTGAAATCCAGGCTGCTGCTTGGAGATGGAGCAGGATGGGAGCAGGCAGGGGCTGCTGTAGTGAAATCTTGAATAAACTTTTGAGCACAGGACTCAGAGCCAGGAGTTCAGGACTCTGCTTCTGTCATAGATTCCCAAAGCATGAGCTTTGACAATGTCCATGAGACTTCATCCTTTGGGACCTCTCTCCTGAGGGTCACCAAAACTCAAAGAAATGCCATTATGATCATAAAATGCTGCTAGTATTGAGCCTCTAACTTTTCAGCCCCTAATTTTCTCATGAAATGAGATGCTCCTGCTTCCCTCCTTCAGCTTCAGCTCCTCCAGCATTTCCTGTCATTCCAGGTACAAATCAAATCTCTGCTTGCAAATCCAGAGCAGACCCCAAGCTTAGTCCAGTCCTGCCCAGAGTAACACATCCTCTCCTCACAAATTGAGATTACTGCAGGCTGGTGGGATTTAAAAAACCCCCAAGGATTCTCTTTTTTCAGAGCTGCAAGAGCAGGGAGAGCCAAGCAGCAGGAGCAGAGTGCACAGGCAGGGCAAGCTTCACCTTGGCCTGAGCTGCTTTTTCAGATTTTTGGCTAGACTGGGATGGAAATTAGGAACTGGCCCCTTCTTCCCTCGCATTGGGCAGTTTTGTCCTCCATGTCAGAGACACTGGGCAGTGTGTGAGGGCAGAACTCCTCAGTCCTGCAGGCATCATGAGAAATAACTGTATAGTGTAGCTAAAACTGTAGTGCCAAATGCCATTGTCTGACTCCCCCTCCTCCCTCCCCTTTCCACCTGTAAATTCATTTCTCACTCAAAATGTACAAACCGCCCCCTCCACCAACAGCCCCAACTCCAGCAAAACCACTGAACAGTTTATAATTTTGTGGTGTATTTTTTGTCAGTAGGTAGCAGAGACTGAAGTATTTTTTGGTGTAATTCTTGAACTTTTCTGACGGGATTAAAATAAAGTTCGATGTGACTGAGCGTGGCTCCCGTGGGTTTGTTGGCACCTGGGCTGGGGTTTGTGTGGTGCTGCCAGGCAGAGGCTGCACCCTGCACCAGCCCCAAGGTGACTCTGCATTGCAGGAGGCATTTCCAGAGCTTCCCATTTTCCCCTTTTAACGCCTGGATTTTATTCCCTGTGTTCTCACCCATTTCCAGTAGGAAAAAGTAATTAAACTGCAGCTCATCTACTGCTTTACAGTGGACCTCCATTCCCATTTTAATGGGAATTCCTTCCAATGGACTTCCTTCCCATTTTAAAACCAATGGATTACAGGGATTTTTCTTGGCAGCAATGTCTCCCTTACCATCTTTTCCTGATGCAGCATTCCTCAGAATGGGGGGGTTAAAGGAAATCCAGCTGACAAACCAAGGCCACAGCTGAACTTTGGGAAAGTTGAGCTCTGTACCCAAACTCCACAGCTTGATTTGTAACAAACCCACAGCTGTATTCATCTCACATGCTTCAGAAAGCAGATTGTGTTGCCTCAAATCCTTCTTTGAAATGGAATGATAGCCTGGCATTAAATTGACTCATTCCCAAAGGCTAAAGAACATTTTATAAAACCTCTGGATAGCTTTCCTTCCAAAAAAAGAGTGTATTCAGAGTTGTGAAATTGAGCTACCACAGGAGAGAAACCACTCTGGTGTTAGAGGTCAGCACTGAGTGCTTGTGAAATATATTAAAAGGATCCAGTGCTGTGCAGGATTGAGTCAGAGGATAATTTAACCATGGAATTCTATTGCCAGTTTCCCAATAATGCTCTGTGTGTTTACTCGAATCAGAAAAACCCGGGAATCAAATCACTTGAATTAAAAGGGTTCTAGCTATTACTAGATAAGTGAGCCACTGGGGATAAAACTGTTCCTATTTAATAAGGGGAAGATCAAAATCTGTATAGAGCAGAATAAATTTAAAAAAAAAACCAAACAAGAAAGACTTGGGGAAAGTAAAAGAAACCAAACAACTCCTGCTGCAAGTTCCACCACTGTGAATATTGTTATTACAGCTTCTCTACAAGCTGCAGTTGAGCTTCCAAGACTCAGCCATGCATTTTAATCATGAGAACAGGGAGAAAACTGGAATTGTAGTGCATCATCTTATTATTTCAGTCTTTAAAAGCCTCCTTCAAGGTTGATCATGAGTTTTCAGCTCTGATTAAAGAGTGTGTTGGTGAAGCCTGGGCTCATCAGGGCTGTGGGCTCTCCGTGCAGCCTGAGGCTCTTGAGGGCCCTGGAGAGCAATGTTTTGCTGAGCTGTGCCTGGGTGAGGGCTCAGGCTCAGCCCTGGGTGATCTGAGGAACAAGAGCCCTCCCTGTGCCTCCCAACCTTTCTGTGATGGCCAACTCCATCAGCTCCAGCTTCCACCCTGTGCCTGACCCTGCTGCAGCAGGAATCTCTTTGGGTAATCCTCTCCCTTATGGTAGAGTTTGAACTTCCCCCCAAAACTCCCCTGTGGCTCCCTGGGCCTGGAAGGGTTGTCAGTCCTGCAGGGATGGCTGCCTGGGCCGTTTGTCTGCCCCACTGGAGCAGCAGGAAGGGTGGAAGGAGAGCTGGCAGCACAGGGATGGGCTCAGCTGGCAGGCACCAGGGCAGCACAGGTGGGGAGAAAGAACCACCAAAGGTGTGGTGGTGGCACGGTGGGAACTCAGCTGAGCCCCAGAAAGAGAAAGGAAGGAAGGAACTGTGGCTCTTGGAGCTTGAGGAAGGTGCAGAGCAAGAGAAAAGGAGAAGGTGGGGAAGCAGGAGCTGCTTCTCTGCTGTAACCCCCTGACCCTGAACCACTGCATCCTCCTCGCCGGCTGGAGCCTGTCTGCTTTTGGGAAAGCCTCCCTGAACATCTGCAGTGCCCTGAGGGGAATCACCCCAGCACTGACTGCAATCCTCTGAGCTGCCTGCAAAAGCAGGGCGAGGAGAGGAGGTGCCCACAGGGCACAGTGGCACAAACAGCTGAGCTGTGCCTGTCCGGGCTCCTGGAGGTGACCTTGTGCTTTGGATTCCAGAGACAGCTCAAGGCACTGCCCTGAGATCAGACAAGAAACACTCCCTGTCCCTTTGCATGTGATTTCTCATTCCCTTTATCCTCCCCCGTGCTTGCCAGCTGTTTCTGGGTTGTAAGAATTCCTCCAGTGATAAGTGTAAGGGTCGTGCACTGAGCTGTCCACAATCACATTTTATACGATTAGTCAGGGGGTTTTAAAGCACCCTAATTATTACAGTCAAACCGGATTAAGCCATCCCTCTAATAGATTTTCAGTTCCTGTAAAATAGGCCAGGGAAAATGACTTAGGGGAGGAGTTGGGGGAAGGAAAGGCTCTTTCCTTCCATCTCTTTGGCCTTTGATTTTTCTAAAACGCCAGCAGTGGATCTCACTACAGGGATCCCACTGGGAGCACTGGGGGAAGAGTGCCCAGCAGGGTTGGGGTCTCTGGCACTCAGCTCCCCTTCTCACCTGCACTGGTGCCCTTTGAGGGGCAAAAAAGCTGAAATCCTTTTGATTTAAAACGTTTCAGTGGGGAGGGTGGATGAGGAGTCATTTGAGAGCTTGTGGGTTGCTTCCTCATGGGAAATAATCCACGGGAAGCTCGGGATGGTGGGAAGTGCAGCTGCGTGGTGGCTGAGGTGCTGTTGCTGGGGAAGGCTGGGCAGGATTAGTGCAGGATTTGTCCTGCAGCAGGCAGATGGTGATGGGGAAAGGCAGAGAGAGAGGACATGGAAAAGCCTCTTAGAGCAGGGTACAGCTCATCCTGGCACAATGGGGATCCCCATCCCACGGCTGGATCTGCAGGATCTGTGTGCTGGGTGTGCTGCCTCCACCCAGGGCTCCCCACGGGGCAGAAGCAGCAGCCCTGGGGCTCCCCCTGCTCTGACAGGGCTGTGAGCCCCTCTGGGGGCAGCAGGAACAGCCCTGGGGTTCCCCCTGCTCTGACAGGGCTGTGAGCCCCTCTGGGGGCAGCAGGAACAGCCCTGGGGCTCCCCCTGCTCTGACAGGGCTGTGAGCCCCTCTGGGGGCAGCAGGAACAGCCCTGGGGTTCCCCCTGCTCTGACAGGGCTGTGAGCAGCAGTGGGATGAGCAGCCCCTCAGAAAACACTGACCCTGCACGGGCAGCTTTGGACAAATCCCCCGTGGAGGCTTCAGGGAGGGACGGTGGCCTTGTCCCTCACTGCTGCCTGTCCCTCCAGGCTGTGCAGGGACAGCTGCTCCAGAATCAGCCCCTGGGGCTACCAGGAGCCTCCCTGCCGGGGCTCTGAGGTCCCAGCCCGCCCTGGAGCCCACAGTTCCCGTGGCAGCCCAGTGCAAACCCGAGGGAGGATTTCCTGGGGGAAGTGAGGCGATGGCAGCAGCAATCCCAGCAGCTCCCAGCCCCTGCTGAAGGCACAGGTGGCACCCAGGGGCTGCAGCTGGGGCTCCACCAGTGCCAGGTCCCTGCTGGGTCAGTGTGTGCCTCCCCACAGCCTTGGAGCCCCAAAATCCGAGCTCCCAAGCCTTGCAGTCACCAAATTCCCTCTCCCACTCTGCTCTGCAGGGCTGGGGGTGCCCCAGCTCACCTGGGGCAGAGCCACCAGCTGTCCCTGTCACTTGGGTGGCAGCAGCAGCTCAGGGCTCTCCTAAAGCCTCCCCTCCACGTTTGGCCACATTTCGGTGCTGGGTAAATGGATTTCTGTGTCTATTTTGTCTGCCAGGTTATTACAATTACTCTTCAGGATCCTTTGGGATGAAAGGCTATTATAGAGATGAAAGCTCATTAACAATAAATATAAAGGGTCAAAACTCCCCATAAAAATGTATTAGAAACAGATTTTAGTTTGGAAATGTAAATACAGGATTTGGCAGCAGTCTGGACTGGCTGGTCTGGTGTGCATGAGAGCTTAATCCACTGGGAAGATGGGGATACTCTTATTGCAGAATTATTGGGTGAATTATGGAGTTTTGGCTGGCTGGAAGAACAACTTTGCCTACCATCAATAAAAAAAAAAGGAAGAATTGTTGCAGCAGGGAGGAAGAAGATTTCTCCTGCTAAAAATAGGATTTTTGTGGTAGAGCTGAAGAATCTTTGGGAATTTACAAGTATAAATGCTGAGGGAAAACAAAGTTGAATAGAAATTTGAAATGATAGTGGTAGGAATGAAATACCCAAACAGAGAAAAAAAAAACCTTTTTTTTTCCAGATATGTTTTCATAAATTTATATATGAAGGGGAAGCTGAACCTGGCTTTTCCCAAAAACATTTGAAGCATCAACATTCCCAACATTTTTCCCTTCTACCCTGAGCTCATTCCAGCTTCCTCACCCACCCAGGAGTGTAAATGAGCCACGTCCCCCCAGCTGCTGGTGATGTCCCACCCTGGGGCTGCCAGGGCTGTTCCTGAATTCCTGGATCCGTGGGGAATCTGAGCAGGGATTTGGGGACAACGATTCCCTGGAGTCTGAGCAGGGATTTGGGGACAAGGATTCCATGGAATCTGAGCAGGGATTTGGGGACAAGGATTCCCTGGAGTCTGAGCAGGGATTTGGGGACAAGGATCCGGGCAGAGCTCAGGCACAGCCTGGGCTGGCAGGTGCTGAAGGCTCCGAGCAGCTTTCAGGTGGCACAAACTCATTTTTAGTGCCTCGAGTGAAGGATATTCCAGAGGACTCATTTTTCCCCATCTCCTCCTCAGGCTGAAGGTCTGGGGGAGCCCAACAGAGGGAGAGGAGCAGAGATTTGGGGATTTTTGCAGAGGAAAAAGCTCTGTCAGCAGCAGAGGGGTCCCGCGGGGCTCCAGCCCAGCTGAGCTGACTCAGGCTCAGTTCACCGAGGTGCTGCAGTCACTTCATGTTTAAAGATGCAGCATTCCCTCCTTGCTCCCTGTCATCCCTCGAGAAGGCATTTTTCTGGTGGTTTTGATCAATTGGCATAATCACTGAGACCTTCAGATGAGTAATTAAGACGTTCAAGTCTTTGGCTGACACAAATGGCATTAATCTGTGCACGCTGTCACCCCTCCCTGCAGCCACCTCACGATCTGCTCCCTTCTGTGCCTTGGCCACGCTCAGAAAAACACCAGTCAAGATTTTTCTTAAAATAAAAACCAGCTAAGACGTGCCACTTTAACCTCCCCAAGCTAAATAAACAAAGAAGGGGAGAAAAATCTATTCCATGCCTTACTGAGCTCTGGGTTTATTGCTTTCCCCTGCTGCATCCAATCTGCACAGCACAGCCGTCACTGCCCAGGAAAAAAGGGATGCCTGGCTCTTCAGCGCTGCATTTCCAGGGAAATTTGAGCATTGCATGATGGAGAGGCTGTTGATTTGTATGGGCACGTGTTAATAACAGAATGGTTTGGGTTGGGAGACGGGGAAAAACCCACCAAAGTGAGTACATCATCATTTAAATGTCTGTAATCCCCAGCACATCTGGCTCAAAGAGCCAGCCAGCAAAATCTGTGGGGTCACCAGCGAGATCGACACCTTTCTGTCCCCTTTTCAGGATTTACGGGCTCGTGCCAGGTTAAGGACTGGGAGGATCTCTTCCAAAAGGCAGAATCCAAGCAGGGACAGGGCTGGATCCAAGCCTGGGGTTGGATCCCAACGCCGCAGACCCGAATGTGTGCCCTGATCCCTGGGAGAGGGGACTCCGGGCTGGGGCAGCCTCAGGGCTGGATGGAATTCCAGAGGAATTGGAATTCCATGCCGGGGAGCCTCACCCTCACCCCTGGAATCCCCCCCGCCCATCCAATTTCCCTTCCCAGCCTCGACAGAGCCCAGATAAAGGCAGGGCCTTGGGTGGGACGGAATTTCTTTAACGATGCCTGTAATAATTGTTAGAATTCCTCCTGACTAATGGATTTCCTGATCCTTCTCCTTCACGGGGAGCTCTGGGAGCGGGGGCTGCCCCAAGATTTCACATCCATCCTTCTTTGGGTTTTTTTCCTCTGAATGTCACTTGCTCTGTGCTGCCCAGAGCAGGGCAGGGAGCGGGGACAGCGCAGGGCATTGAGGTGACACGAGCTCGAGTTTTGCAGCCTATTTAAACCAAACAGCGCCTATTTAAACCAAACAGCGCCTATTTAAACCAAACAGCGCCTATTTAAACCAAACAGCGCCTATTTAAACCAAAC